>PVJS01058112.1:0-11867 GCA_004027185.1 Glis glis
CATTGGGGCTCGGCGACCCGCTGTCTCGTGAGGGACAGAGGGAGGGAGATGTGGGACCCTCCTGTACCTCCTCTCCATATTCAGGCCGGGCAGAGGAGGATAAGAAAACTTTTACACTGATTGGTGTTTTTTATAGAGTATTTTTGTTCTTTGCACACACTTTGCAATCTGATGATGGGGGTAGGTGAGCACCACCTCTTGACAATCCTGAACTGCAGCAGGAACCTCACAGCAGGAAGGAGAGAGAAGGGGCTGTGGTCTTTGTCCACCCAGCAGTGCTTTCTGGACGCCTGGGCAGAACAGGGGCATCTCTAGGATACAGGGATGCTGTAGGTATCAAGTCAGAATTTGTTGTTGTTGTTGTTGTTGTTACTGGGGATTGAACCTAAGGGCATTTTACTTCTGAGCTATACCCCCAGTCCTATTTTATTTTTTATTTTGAAACAGTGTCTCACTAAGTTACTGACGCTGGCCTGGAACCTATGATCCTCCTGTTTCAGCCTCCCCAAGTACTGGGATTACAAGCATGCGCCACCACGCCCGACTAAAGACAGAATTTTAAGTATTTTTCTATGCCAAAGGAAAAATGTGTATTTGAGGTACAAAAAGTCATTTCCCTCTTTTTGTGCTTGAGACTTCTGGATAAATAGCTGGAGACCTATATTAGCAAATAGGGATCTATGCCACGTATCTTTGCAATCTCATTTTATACTTACTATGACCATGTTTTCATGTAAATATGTTTCTACATAACATTTAAAATGTTTTATAACACGTTTTAACTTTTTACATGGACTGGCTATTTCATCATATCCCAGTTGTTTTATGACTAGTACGCTAGTGGTGAAAATGTAATTCCCTTACCAGAGTTTTTATTACAAACGATAGTGTACTTACCACCCTACCTATATGTGTCGGGATGAGTCCTCAGCTCAGGAACTCAGGATCCGCAGGGTCCTTTTTTAACGGGATGGAAAAGAATTTCAGCACATGCCAGTCAGAGACATGAACAGAGGTTTATTTAGGAGAAAAGGGAAGATAAACTGAAGAGAAAATGTAGGCCACCTCAAGATGAGGAAGGCATATTGGGGAGTTCAGGGCCCTTTTCTTATAGGGGACTTTCGTGAGGGGTGGGCTAAAGGAGGTGTATGAGGATGATCTCAGTCCAGTAGTCCTGGAGGTGGTTTCTGGTGATCTGGTAGTCTGGTCAGCTTTAGGGAGGATAAGCTCAGTTCGGTAGTCCCAAGGCGGTTCCTGGTGGTCTGGTCAACCTTAGGGTCCTCAGGCTGATTAGGGTCCTCATTACCTGATTGACAGATAAGCTGGAGAGTGTCCTAAATTATAGGTTTCTCAAAATATAATACCTGTCTTGTTATCAATGCACAGGGCAATTATAGTTTCTTTTAGTTGACTCTAGGATCTACAGATTTCCCAGGAATTTGGGAGAGTTAGGCCTGGGAAAGAGAACTGGTTTGGGGAGTAAAGACTGAAGCACTTCAGCTCCAGGTTCTTATATTAAAGTTATGTTTAATTTTCCTTCCTGTCTGTCTTCTTTCTACCTACTTATTTTTTCTATCCTACATCATATGTAAGCAAATATCTTCAGAAGCATTTCTTTATAAATTCTTGAAAGTTTTCTTTTAAAAAATAGGGCCGGGCATGGTGGCGCACGCTT
Organism: Glis glis; assembly: GCA_004027185.1. Taxonomy (NCBI): domain Eukaryota; kingdom Metazoa; phylum Chordata; class Mammalia; order Rodentia; family Gliridae; genus Glis; species Glis glis. Next base: position 1,676 of record PVJS01058112.1, read on the forward strand.
GTAGTCTCAGTACTTGGGAGGCGGAGACCGGAGGATCCGGGTTCGCGGCCAACCTCAGCTACTTAGTGAGGCCCTCCACAACCTCGTGAGACCCGGTTTAAAAAAATAAAGTATAAAAATAGGGCCGGGGGTGTAGCTCGGAGGTAGAATGCCCCTGGGTTCAATCCCCAGTACTGCAAAAAAATAGGAATACTGTAATATTTTATATTGACACAACTTTGAAAAAACTATTATTCATTTATAGTCCTAATATTGCTGTATAAAAGTATCTATTTTTCCATACATTAGCAATCATGGGAATCATTACTAACCTGATAGGTGACAAACCACCTTTCATCATTGTTTTCATTGGAATTTGTTTCTTCCTGCCTTCTAAAATTTCATTCTATGTAGCCGGGCATAGTGGTGCACGCTTGTAATCCCAGTGCTTGGGAGGCTGAGACAGGAGGATCGCTGGTTCACGGCCATCTTCAGCAACTTAGTGAGGCCATCTGCAACTTAGTGGGACCCTGTTTCCAAATAAAAGAATAAAATAGGTCTGGGGGTATAGCTCGGAGGTACAATGCCCCTGAGTGCCATCCCCAGGACCACTAAAAAATTCATTCTATATATGTGATATAATCAACCTTCATATGCCTATGTTATTCAGCCTGTTTTGATATCCCCTATAATGTGCACTGTGTGGCTAGCACCTTTTCATAAGCTGTATACTGCCATCGGACAGAGTTCTGGGCAGTGTTCTTGTGACACTGCACTGGTGAACTTAATATGTACGCTTTGAGCCCAGCAAACTGTCTTGGGAGAATTCTAGTATTGTAATAATAAAACCTGGTCAGTATATGTGTGTGTGCTGACAAAGCACACTTCCCTCTGCTTCCTTGTGTCCCATCGTGGCTTTGCATCTGCTTTACCCTTCCTTCTTAAATGTAGGTCCAGAAATGAAGGAAGTGAATTCTCAGGATGGCATTACCTATAATAAGCTATTTATCAACATTCTTCACTATGTTCCGATGACAGACTTCTGAAAGGGGAGTGTTGGACTAAAGAAAGAAATTGAAGAAGATCTTAGAAGATGGAAGGATCTCCCATGTTCTTGGATAGGAAGAATAAATATCATCAAAATAAAATATAAAAAGGGCCGGGGGTGCAGCTTGGAGGTAGAATACCCCTGGGTTCAATCCCCAGTACAAAAAAAAAAAAAAATAGCAAAAGCCGGGTGTGGTGGCACATGTTTGTAATCCCAGTACTTTGGGAGGCGGAGACCGGAGGATCCGGGTTCACGGCCAGCCTCAGCTCTCTCTCTCTCTCTCTCTCTCTCTCTCTCTGTCTCTCTCTCTCTCTCTACTTAGTGAGGCCCTCCGCAACTTTGTGAGACCCGGTTTCAAATAAATTATAAAAAATAGGGCCGGGGGTTTAGCGCAGAGGTAGAATGCCCCTGGGTTCAATCCCTGATACCGCAAAAAAAAAAAAATAGCAGAAATGTAAAATACTGATCTGTGTGGCTCTGAATGTGGAGGAAACATACCCAGTAATACTGTGGAAAATGGCCCCCCAACATCTTGCCTCCCTTCCTGTGCTTCCAGGATGTTCCCATTCTACAGTGAATGGCTTACCTGTGGTTGGGGACGAGAATGCTTCTCTTTCCCAATAGTTTTAATATTTTCTATAGTTGCAAGCATAGATGCTTATTATAGATAAAAAATAGGTGACCAAAGCCAGTCAGGATGGCACACACCTGTAATCTCTGCTACTTGGGAGGCTAAGGCAGGAGGATCACAGATTCAAGGCCAGTGTGGGTAACTTAGTGAGACACTATCTCAAAATAAAAAATCAAAAGGGCTGTGGGTGTGCTCAGTGGTAGAGCGCCCCTGGGTTCAATCCCCAGTATAATGACTATGGAGAGGGTGCCCATAAAATCTTGCCTCCCTTCCTGTGCCTCAGGGCCATTCCTGTCCTGCAGTGCATAGCTTTCCTGTGATTGGAGCAGAGAATGCTTATGTTTCCCATCCATTTTAATATTTTGTATACTTGCAAGTATAGATGCTTATTATAGGTAATAATAAACACCAGGAGCTGGTCAAGGTGACTCACGCCTGTTATTCCTGCTACTTGGGAGGGCGAGGCAGGAGGATCAAAAGTTCAAGGCCAGTCTGGGCAAGTTAGGGAGATGCTGTTTCTTCTTTTGTGTGTGTGTAGTACTATGGATCAAGCCCAGGGGCATTCTACCTCTGAGCTACACCCCCAGCCCTTTTTGTTTTTTTTTATTTTGAAACTGGATCTTGCTAAATTGCTGAGGGTCTCACCACCATGCTGGGCTCTCCTGAGCTGAATTCTTTAGCTCCCAAAGAAAACCAAAATAAGCTATAGGTCTGGGGCCAAGAACTCCTTGCCCCATCCCAACTGGTAGTGGCCCTTCTCTCATTTCAAAATAAAAAATAAAATAAGGCTTCAATTCTCAGAGGTAGAATGCCCCTGGATTTAATCCCCGGTATGGAAGAAAAAAAAAGGAGTTGCATTTCTTTCCATATGGCAGCATGAGCACAAAGAACTAAGAAAGCATCATTAGAATCTGTATATATATTAGCTCATTTGTCTTTCCCCAATTGCAAAGCTCAGGGGAAGGCAAATATTTCAGCCTTTTGTGGTGAGGTGTTGGAGGAAGCGGTTTTGCTTCTGTGACCTCCTGGAGTCTAACTACAACACAACTTACTTTTTAAGTTCCCACACCCATGTTGCTGCTTTGTCTGTGAACCATTCTATATCAGGGTTAGTCAGAAGATGATCTTTAAGATCATGTCTGCTAGAGTAGACCTGTTCTATAGTCTCCATACAGGAGCAAAGTGAACTGTCTCCTCCTGGAATGGGAAGTAAAGTAGCTGTATTGAGAGTTTGGCAGACCTTGAAAGTAATTTCTGGAGAATCTAATAGGAGGAACTGATATCTAAATAGCCATCCTCCAGTTACCTATTGATGTCCTTTAATTTCAAGAACATGCCGAACCTGGTGAGGAGTTTGGACTCAGTGAGTGTCCTAAAGTAAAGCTGAGCATGGTGGGCAGCACCTGTAATCCAAGCACTTGGGAGGCACAGACAGGAGAATAGCAGGTTCGAGGCCAGCCTCAGGAACTTAGTGAGACCCTGTGTCAAAATAAAAACTAAAAAGATCTTTGGATGTAGCTAAGAGGTAGAGTGCTCCTGGGTTTACTTCCCAATACCACAAAAAATAAGTTAATTTGTGTTATGGTTAGATATAGAATGGCCCCTTGAAGAGCTCATAAATTGGTGTTTGGAGTTGATATAATTGAGTCTTGAAGGTTGTAATCCCACCAGTGGATAAATCCATTGTAAAAGATTTATCTGGGTGGTGGCTGGAGAGGTGGATCCCTGCAGGTGCAACCTTGGGGGTTATATATATGGTTTCTCATCTCCTTGCTTTCTCTTGCTTCTAGCCTCCATGATGTGAGCATAGCCCATATGCTCTCCCTCTCTCTCCTTCTAGCTGCCATGCCCTGAGATCTGCGGTCCCCGGCTTCACATGGACTGAACCCCAAACCGTAAGAAAATAAATTTTCTTTCCTCTAAGTTGCATGATCAATCTTTTATTATTTATTTATTTATTTATTTATTTATTTTTGCAGTACTGGGGATTGAACCTAGGGGCATTCTACCATTGGGCTACACCCCCAGCCCTATTTTTTTATTCTTTATTTTGAAATAGGGTCTCGCTAAGTTGCGGAGGGCCTCACTAAGTAGCTGAGGCTGACCGTGAACCTGTGATCCTCCTGTCTCAGCCTCCCAAGTACTGGGATTACAAGCGTGTGTCACCACGCCCGGCATGGTCAATCTTTTAGATTATAGTTGCAAGAAGGCTGACCGGAACAATTTGGTACCTTCTACCATGGGTGCTGTAGCGGCTACAGCTTGCAGGCATCCTGGCCATCCGCATGACACTGAATCTAATTTCAACATCATTCCTGTAAAAAAAATACCTGGGAAGTTAAATTAAATATTTATAATAGGATTAATTAAGTTTAGATTACCAACAAAGTAGTGAAAAGACTCTAAAGAGATACTTATTTTAAACCCTGAGGAAGATGGTAAATTATTTGCTTCTCTCAGTAATGATCACCTTTTGGCTCATGTGGTGATACACACCTATAATCTCAGTACTTGGGAGGCTGAGACAGGGGGATTGCAGATTCAAGGTCAGCCTCAGCAACTTAGAGAGACATTCAACAACTTAGAAAGACTCTGTTTCAAAGTAAAAAGGGCTGGGGTGTAGCTTGGATGTAGAATGCCCCTGGGTTCAATCCCCAGTACAAATAATGATAACAACAACAACAATAATAATAATAATAATAATAATGATAATGATAATAGTAATCACCTGTCTTAGTGAAAGGGCGCTTCAAGTAGTGTTCATTGGTGGTCAAGAACACTACCTCAGCCAGGCGCCGCGGCACACACCAGTAATCCCAGTACTTTGGAGACTGAGAAAGGAGGATAGCAGATTCAGCAACTTAGACCCTATTTCAAAATAAAAAATTAAAAAGGCCTGGGAATGTAGTTCAGAGGGAGAACGCTTCTAAGCTCAATCCCTACCCCCTTACCCCCTAAAAGAACACTACCTCTGGAACCAGATAATGCTGGTTCAAAATTGTGACTGTCTTCTGGTAACAATCCGAAAAGTTTTCTTCCTAACTTTTCTTTGCCTTTGCTTCATATATAAAATTGATGTCTTAGTTGCACCTTGTACACAGTATTACAAGGGAGATCAAAATAAATAATGCACACAGTGCATTTACACACATTTCAAAAAAGAAAAGTAAGCCACAGGTTATCATGTCATGAGTGAAGTTTGATTTTCTGAAGGGTCTGGAGGAGTTCCCAGTAGGGGAGAGGGGAATGCAATGCAACTCAGGATGGGCAGGGTCCTTGGCTTATGAGATGGGAAGAATTTCAGCAGGAGCCAGTGAGAGACATAGAGATCTATTTAGGAAAGCAATAAATACATGTTCAAGGGAGAATGTGGGCTATCACCAGAGTGAGATGCATTTGGGGAGTTCATGATTCTTCTTTTATGGGAGACTTTCATGAGGGGTGGATAGGAGGAGGTATGTGAGTATGCTGTCAGTCTGTTAATCACAACATGATTTAGGGTGTTTTGGTCATCTTTTTGGTCCTTATGGGGCCTTTACTATCTTATCTATAGGTATCTCTTTTTTTTTTGCAGTACTGGGATTGAACCCAGGGGCATTCTACCTCCAAGCTACACCCCCAGCCCTACTTTTTATTGTTTAATTTGAAACAGGGCCTCGCTACTTAGCTGAGGCTGGCCACGAACCCGGATCCTCCTATCTCAGCTATCGGTATCTCTTTTGTTTAAAGTATTCAAAGGTGGAAGGGCTAACAGTGCCCAAGAAGATTACTCTTTAATTTGGGGTGGGGTTACTGGGGATTGAACTAAGGGGCATTCTACCTATGATCTACACCCCCAGCTTTTATTTTCTTTTTATTTTGAAGCAGGATATTGCTAAGTTGTTGAGGTTCTTGCTAAGTTGCTGAGGCTGGCCTAGGACCTATAATCCTCCTGTCTCAGCCTCCCAAGTACTGGGATAACAGGCATGCACCAGCATGCCTGGCTGAGATTACTTTTGTGTGACCTCTGTTGTCTCACCAACAGATATCTCTCCTGCTTAATTATTCCTATATTGAATAAATAACATTTCAAGCTATTTTGCAAGTGAGTAAATTTCCAGTATGGTGTCCAGCCACCTTTCAGGATCTTTTGTGTGGTCTCTGTTCTCTGATCAATAAATACCCCTTTGAGGACTATCAACAGTGCTCAGGATAATTAGTGAAGACTTGCAAATTTCCCAGAAATTTGAGACTAAGGGACCTGGCTGGGTGGGGGAGAGTGATAGGCCTGAATTGAGAATTAAGGCCTGGGCATGGTGGCGCATGCCTGTAATCCCAGTATTTGGGAGGCTGAGACAGGAGAATCAGAAGTTCAAGGCCAACCTCAGCAACATGAGGCACTCCGCAACTTAGTGAGACCCTGTTTTAAAACAAAAAATAAAATAAGACTGGGAGTGTAGCTCAGAGCCCCCTGGGTACAATCCCCACAAAAACAAAAAGAGTATTTGGCTTCTTCTTCCTTCTTTCTTCTTTCTTCCTCCTTACAGGGGGTTGAACTCAGGGGCATTCTACCTCTGAGCTACATCCCCAGACTTTTTTATTTTTTATTTTGAAATAGAGTCTTGCTAAGTTGCTGAGGCTGTCCTCAAACCTGCGATCCTCCTGTCTCAGCCTCCCAAGTACTGGGATTACAAGTGTGCTCCTCCACACCCGGCAGGCTTCCACAGTAAATTTACATTTTCCTTGTTCTTCCTTTTTTTCTGTCTATATACTTCTTTTATTTCTTCTATACTACCTCAATGGGATGTCCACAAGTCTTTGAATGAGGACCCCCAGGGCCACACACTGCCTGTCTACTACATAGAGAGTAAAAGCTTATCCAAGTCAGGGATTCCCAGGGCTGGGGCAGACTGCGGTTGCTGAAAGGCCTTTTGCTGTTTTCTGGCCCAGTCTAGGTGCTCATAATCAGTCCCTTGTATGGCTTCATAGATTGGCTTAACTCTAAGCCCCAAGCTGGATATTCAAATTCTGCAAAATCAAGCCATCCGCAGGAAGGCTCTGAGTTGCCTTTTGGTCTGAGGTGATCCTATCTTTATTTACTCTTTATTTACTGATTTGTGTGTGTGTGTGTGTGTGTGTGTGTGTGTGTGTGTGTGTGTGTGTGCATGTGACTAGGGATTGAACCCAGGGATATTCTACTCCTTAGCTACAACCCCAGACCTAATTTTTTTTATTTTTAATTTTGAAACAGAGTCTCACCTAAGTTGCTGAGGCTGGCCTCAAATCTGTAATCCTCCTGTATTATCTTCCCAAGTATTGGGATTATAGGCTTGCACCAAAGAGCTTCTTTCCTCTCAGTGGTGAGGTTTCACTCCCCTGCAGTTAGGATGTGGCCAAAATATTTCGTGTGTGTGTGTGTGTGTGTGTGTGTGTGTATGTGTTACCAAGGATTGAACCCAGAGGCATTCTACCTCCAAGATACCCCCAAGCCATTTTTATTTTTTGTTTTGAAATAGGGTCTCGCTAGGTTACTGAGACTCTTGCTATGCTGCTGAAGCTGTCCTCTAACCTGTTATCCTCCTGTCTCAGCTTCCCAAGTACTGATATTACTGGCATGGGACACCATGCCCAGTTTTCATCTTATGTTGGGAGGTTTGAGCCTTTTGTGAAGACAGTGGATATCATGCAGATCTGAAGAAATTAAGAACTTTGAGAGTGTTGCTAATAAGAGTCCTATTTAGTGGGACTGCAGATAAGGAGATCATCTACATACTGGAGCGGAGCAGTATGTAGGTTTTTAAGAGTTAAAGATCTTAATTGTTTGGTAGAGCATTTCTAAACAAGTGGGGGCTGGCTCTGTGCCCTTGAAGCAGCCCTGTCCAAGTATCCAGTTTCCATGGTATCAGGATCATTCCATCCTAAAGCAAACAGATGCCATGAGTCGGAATGTAATGGGATGCAGAAGAAAACAACTTTAAGATCAAGAACATTAACCATCAAGATCCACTTGGTATCTGAGTCAAAATTGTATATGGATTAGGAACTATAGGGTGTAGTAGGATTACAGCCTCATTAACTATCCAGAAATCTTGAACTAATCGATATTTCCCATTTTGTTTTAGTGCCAGATGGATGGGGGTATTACATAGGGACTAGCAGCAAACTAAAGACCATATTTGAGAAATTTAGAAATGAGAGGCTGAAGTCCTCAGTGGGCCTATGGTTTAATAGAACAATGTCATTTATGGGGATAAACTTTTGTGTTTTTTTTTTTTTTTGCGGTACCGGGGATTGAACCCAGGGGCATTCTACCTCCGCGCTACACCCCCAGCCCTATTTTTTATACTTTATTTTGAAACCGGGTCTCACGAGGTTGCGGAGGGCCTAAGGAGAGAGAGACAGAGAGACAGAGAGAGAGAGAGAGAAAGAGAGAGACAGACAGAGAGAGAGAGAGAGCTGAGGCTGGCCGTGAACCCGGATCCTCCGGTCTCCGCCTCCCAAAGTACCAGGATTACAAGCGTGCGCCACCACGCCCGGCTAACTTTTGTGTTTTTTAAGGGAATAGAAACAGGCTGAGCATTAATTGCTTTTTCTGGAACTTCAGTATCCAAGATTTGAGGGTCTATTTAAGATAATACATCCTCAGATATATTTCTATCATCTATTATTATTATTATTATTATTATCATCATCATCATTAGTGCTGGGGATTGAACTCAGGGGCATTCTACTTCTGAGCTAGAACCCCAGCCCTCTTTCTTTCTTTCTTCCATTTATTTATTGCGGTACTGGGGATTGAACCCAGGGGCATTCTACCTCTGAGCCACACCCCAGTCCTATTTTTTTATTCCTTATTTTGAAACAGGGTTTCACTAAGTTGCGGAGGGCCTCACTAAGCAGCTGAGGCTGGCCGCAAACCTGTGATCCTCCTTTCTCAGCCTCCCAAGTACTGGAATTACAAGTGTGCGCCACCACGCCTGGCTTCATTTTTTATTTTGAAACAAGGTCTCACTAAGTTGTTGAGACTGACTTCCAACCTGTGATCCTCCTGTCTCAGCTTCTCAAGCATTGTGATCATAGACATGTGCCTTTACACCTGGTGTTGGCTTTACTATTAATGCACCTAAGAAGGGATGGGGGATGTCTTGGTGATAGATGAAGAGTTGCACCCAGAAAAGCTAGATAATTTCTTCCTAATAAAAGAGTGGGGCACTCTGAGAGAACTAAGAAGCCTTGGGTAAAATTGGTTCTCCAAATCTACAAGGTAAGCGCATTGTAAATTGTTTGGCCTTGGGGGTGCCACATGAACACCAGTTACAACACAAGTTCCATTAGACAGGGATCTAGGAGGTTTAAGCAGAGCACAAAATTAAGGCCCCATATCCAAAAGGAAGCTTATATCTTTACCTGCCATGTCAAGAGTTACCCAAGGCTCTTCTGCAGTGATGTCCAGCTGTTCAAAGGGGGCTTTTATGAGATCTTGGGCATCCTCAATCTTCCAGGCAGCCATAATGGGAGAAGATGACCTCCCCTCTCTTCGGAAGAGTAGGCAATCTCATCTCTAATGATTTCTCTCTTTACAGAGGGGGCATAGCACAAATGGGGCTGACCTCTGATTGGGGCAGTCCTTGCTCCAATGCCCAGACTCTTTGCAAATATAGCAGTTTACAAGTCTCAAGTTTCTTCCCCCTTTCCCATAAGTAGTCTTTGGGTATCTCAGGACATGGGCCTATTGCCCAATGTGAGGGCAAATAATCAGGCTTGTTCTCATTCTTGCATGTGTCCCCTTCTGTCCCTAATGTCTTCATTTACCCTGTCCTCATTGTTGAAAACCCCAAAGGCAGCTGAGCGCAGTAGCACACGCCTGTAATCCCAGTACTTGGGAGGCTGAAACAGGAGGATTGCAGGTTCAAAGCCAGCCTCAACAACTTAACAAGGCTCTCAGCAACCTAGCGAGACCTTGTTTCCAAATAAATAAAATCAGGCTGGTGGTTTAGCTTGGAGGTAGAATGCCTCTGGGTTCAAATCCAGTAACACACACACACACACACACACACACACACACACACACACACAAAAGCCAAAAGGCCAAATTTAAAAGTTGATCAATGGAGCCACGCATCGTGGTGCACACTTGTAATCCCACTATTTGGGAGGTTGAGGCAGGAGGATTGCAGATTCAAGGCCAACCTCAGCAAGTTAACAAGACACTGTTTCAAAATAAAAAATAAAATAGGTCTGGGGTATAGTTCGGAGGTAGAACACCCCTGGGTTCAATCTCCCAGTACCACAATAAAATAAAAAAACAGGGCTGGGGGTGTAGCTCATCAGTAGAACTCCCTTGGGTGTAGTGGCGCCATTTGTTGCAGATGGTGTTGATGTTGATTGATTCATTAGAAGTCTCTCACATGAATGACGATGGATTAAGATCTGAGGAGGCCAGGGAGGAGAAGAGGCATCTCTTCTCTCTCACCTTCCTTCCATCAGTGTCCCACTTTTATTGACAGTTATAACCAAAGCATTGTAAGAATAATTAATCATAGGAGATAGCAAAG
>PVJS01058113.1:0-11867 GCA_004027185.1 Glis glis
CTCAGCTACTTAGTGAGGCCCTCCGCAACTTAGTGAGACCCTGTTTCAAAATAAAGAATAAAAAATAGGGCTGGGGGTATAGCTCAGAGGTAGAATGCCCCTGGGTTCAATCCCCGGTACCGCAAAAAGAAAAAAAAAAGGCTGTAAGAGTAGCGAAGGGTAGACTGCCTCTGGTTCAATCTCCAGTACCCAAAAAAAGTAGCCATGGCCAGGCATGGAGGTGCATGCCTGTAATCCCAGTACTTCGGAGACTGAGACAAGAGGATCGCAGGTTCGAGGACAGCCTCAGCAACTTAGTGAGACCCTCAGCAACCCAGTGAGACCCTGTTTCAAAACAGAAAATAAAATAGGGCTGGGGGTGTAGCTTGGAGGTAGAATGCCCCTGGGTTCAAACCCCAGTATCACACACACACAAAAAAAGAAAGAATGAAAGAAGGAAGGAAGGAAGGAAGGAAGAAGGGAAGAAGGATAGAAAGAAAGAAAGAAAGAAAGAAAGAAAGAAAGAAAGAAGCAACCATTATTGCGATTACCTAATATGTAATTTGCACATCTCCCCAGTAGTGGGTGGGCCCTGGGGGCAGAATCCTCATTCAGACAACAGCAGTCCCAAAGCATGTCTTCTTGTCACCCTGCTCCTAAAAATGCTACCCTCTAGGGCTGGGCGTGGTGGCGCACCCTTGCAATCCTAGTACTTGGGAGGCGGAGACCACCTCAGCTACTTAGTGAGGCCCTCCACAACTTTATGAGACCCGGTTTCAAAATAAAGTATAAAAAATAGGGCTGGGGTGTAGCTCGGAGGTAAAATGCCCCTGGGTTCAATCCCCGGTACCGCAAAAAAAAAAAAAAAAAAAAAAAAAAAAAAAGAAATGCTACCCTCTAGGGAGGCCAGGAAGACATTACCAGACTTCCAGGTCTGTGTGTGCAAGCGCTGAGCAGGCTGTGCACCAGGGGCAAGTGACTGTGACACGGGAGGCAGGAGAGAGATGGGCAGATGGTCTTCCCCTCTGTACAGGGCTGAGCTTCGGTTGGCTCTCAACAACCAAAATGCTCCTGTGCCTCCTGCTTTCCTGACAACCTTTCCACCTGGTGTCTTCCTACTCACCCTCCAAGCCTCGATTTAAAAGCTTCCTCCTAGGCTGGGCGAGGTGGCACATGCTTGTAATCCCAGTGGCCCACGAGGTGAGGACACAGCAGAGTCCACCGGAGCCTTCACCTTGGCTTCCCGCCTCCAGAACTGTGAGAATCCATGTCTGTTGTTTATACCTACTCAGCCCATGCTGTTTTGTTATAGCAGCAAGACTGGACTAGAACAGGAAGTAGACCTACCTGGGTTCAAATTCCAACTGTGCCACTTCCTAGCTGTGTGGGCAAGTTGCTTTCCCTCCCTGACCTCAGTTTCCCCATCAGTATAAGGGGTATACTGCAGCCTCCTAAGCTCGATCTAGTGATTAACAGAGGTGATGTAACCAGATCTGCTGGTGGTGGGAACACAGCAAATGGCAGCTGGTATTGTCATTAGGAGGTACGTGGAAGCACGCTGAAAATCCAAGTAGTTAATTTGGGGACTGATACATTTTCCCTGGGAGCAGATGCCCAGCGGCTCTAATGACAATCTGTGGGCAAAAATCTCTGCAGGATGCAAGCAGGATTAAAGGAAATGGGGTGATTCGTGGATGCAAAGTGCTTAGACCAGTGTCTAGCACAGGGTGGGTGGTGCTCCAAAAATTAGAGCTCTCCCCGATGTCTACAATTCAACAGGCTTTCTTCTGCACACGTAGAATGGCTTTAGCACCATGTGAATCACTGTGATTTATAGAGGATTTTTTTCCCCAGGAATTCATCTCACACTCTCTATCAAGGGACCCCTATCTTGTGCAACCACTTTCTATCTGCAAATCTTGTTAGGTTCTGTCTGCATAGTTGAAAGAAAAGTTTCTTTTTTGACAAGCTTGAAATTTGTAACTGGAGAAAGGGATATGATTGCTTTAAAGCCAGAGGCGCAGGGTGTGAGGTTGCCATGGAAACGATTTAATGTAAACTTTATTTTACAGTGCGCCCAGCTAAGTAATTGGTCAGGAGGGACGAGGGAGAAGCGAGAAGCAATTTCCTTCCAAAAAAGAAGATAAAGTAATAACTAGGGAAAGGCCAACCAATGAAGAGAAATCTCTTTCCGCTCAGGGAAAAGAGAGTTAAAGGTTCATACTTCTGGTGAGAACAGGAACTACAGGATTTGGAGTCTGTTTTCTTTCTTTTCTTGTTTTTGCTTCTGTCTATGGATTGAAAGAGTGTGTTGGGGGGGGCTAGAGGGATTAGGAACAGATAAAGAGGGGAAGCAGCGAAGTTAGCACTCCCAACTAGAAGGAATATATATGAGATATATATAATATATATATAATATTTCTTTTTTTTTTTTTTTGCGGTACCAGGGATTGAACCCAGGGACGTTCTACCTCCAAACTACACCCCCGGCCCTATTTTTTATACTTTATTTTGAAACCGGGTCTCACGAAGTTGCGGAGGGCCTCTAAGTAGCTGAGGCTGGCTGCGAACCTGGATCCTCCAGTCTCCACCTCCCAAGTACTGGGATTACAAGAATACGCCACCACACCCGGCTCTATATAATATTTCTTAGCTATATATATATATTGACTAGTAAAAAAAGCCATGTATAAGAACTTTTGTTGCTAATGTGTTTTCAAGCCACACAGAGATACTTAGATATACATCCCGAGAAATTTATACTATTAAGAGATAAATGAGCCGGGCGTGGTGGCGCACGCTTGTAATCCCAGTACTTTGGGAGGCGGAGACCGGAGGATCCGGGTTCGCGGCCAGCCTCAGCGCGCATGATCAATCGATCTCTCTCTGTCTCTCTGTCTCTGTCTCTCTCTGTCTCTCTCTCTCTCTCTCTACCTAGTGAGGTTCTACGCAACTTCGTGAGACCCGGTTTCAAAAATAAAGTATAAAAAAAAAATAGGGCCGGGGGCGTAGCGCGGAGGTAGAACGCCCCTGCGTTCAATCCCCAGTACCGCAAAAAAAAAAAAAGAGATAAATGAATGGGGCATGGTGGTGCACGCCTGTAATCCCAGTACTTAGGAAGCTGAGATAGGAGGATCATGGGTTCAAGACCAGCCTCAGCAATTTAGCAAGACTCTCAGCAACTTAGTGAGATCCTGTTTCAAAGCCAAAAATTTAAAAGAGGCTGGGGGTATATCTCTGAGGTAGAATGCCTCTGGGTTCAATCCCCAGTACTACACACACACACACACACACACACACACACACACACACGAGCTGAATGAAGCCTGGTGTGGTAGTGCATGCCTATAATCCCAGCTACTGGGGAAGAGGAGGATCTGAGGCAGGAGGATCAAAAGTTTGAGGCCAGACTTGGCAACTTAATGAGACCCCATTTCGAAATAAAATATAAGCCAGGCTTGGTGGCTCACACTTGTAATCCCAGCACTTGGGTGGCTGAGACAGGAGAATCACAGGTTCAAGTCCAGCCTTAGCAACTTAGTGAGACTCTCAGCAACGTAACAGACCCTGTTTCAATTTTCTTTTCGTACTGGGGATTGAACACAGGGGCATTCTACCTCCAAGCTACACCACCAGCCCAATTTTATTTCTTATTTGGAAACAGAGTCTCACTGGGTTGCTGAGAGCCTTCCTAAATTGCTGAGGCTGGCTTTGAACCTGAGATCCTCCTGTCTCAGCCTCCCAAGTACTGGGATTACAAGCATGTGCCACCATGCCTGGCACAAGACCCTGTTTCAAAACAAAAAGATGCAAAAGGCTAGTGTTGTAGCTCGGAGTTAGTATGCCTCTGGGTTTAATCTCTAGTACCACAAACAAAAAAAAATAAAAATAAGTAAAAATAAATAAAATATTAAAAGGGCTGAGAATGTCGATCAGTGGTAGAGTGCACCCGGGTTTAGTCCCCAATACCAAGAAAAAGAAAAAGATATGAATGAGTCAAAAGATATTTTTTATTCTGGTCTTGCTAGGTTGATAAGAGTCTCACTAAGTTGCTGAGGCTGTCCTCAACACCATGATCTTCCTGTCTCAGCCTCCCAGGTACTGGGATTACAGGTGTGCACCACCACACCTGGCAGCGGAACAGCAATTTGACCCCAGACAATGAAGTTCTAAGGCCTAACTATCAAGCTACTGTGAGACCAGGCTCAGTGGTGTGCACCTGGTTGTCACCTCCGAACCGGGGCACGGAGGTGACAACCCTGCGCTGGGACCCTTGAGAGTTCCGCTTGCCGGTGACTTGCTATGTGGCCTCAGGCATCAGCCACTGGACCTCCCTGGACCTCGCTTTCTTCTTCCGGACATTCCTACTGTTCCAAAGTACGATGTTTTCGAGTTTCTTTTTTTTTTTTTTTTTTTGTGGTACCAGGGATTGAACCCAGGGGCGTTCTGCCTCTGAGCTACACCCCCAGCCCCATTTTTTTATCCTTTATTTTGAAACAGGGTCTCACGAAGTTGCGGAGGCCTCACTAAGTAGCTGAGGCTGGCCACGAACCGGGATCCTCCGGTCTCCGCCTCCCAAGTACTGGGATTACAAGTGTGTGGCACGACGCTCAGCTTTATGTTTTCAAGTTTCTGACCAGTGGCTTAGGATGCAGAAGTGGAGGCCAGGCACATGACAATTGTTCAGTGTCACAAGGCCAGGAGGCGTGGTGCCTGGATACAAACCCAGTTTTCTTCTTCACTTGTCAGCCCTTCCCACGCGCCGCGGCCCAGCTCTCACCCTAAGCTCCCGTGGTCCTTCTGCCCCCTCCAGGCTCCCCTGCAGCTCCCCCAGGGCCAGGACCAGGAGCCGGCCCCACCCCAGCATGCAGCACGAGCCTGTGATTGATGGATGCAACTATGTCCCAGAAAAATTATTAAAAAGCAACCAACTGGGCATTTGCAACCTCAGCTGTTGGGGCGGCAGGTGCCGCCTCGGTTATTTCTGAAATAATTCATGACGGAGCCTGTCTCATCTCACTCGAGGTGTGAGGAGCGGGCGGGTGTGCTGTCTCTGCCCCACAAGGGACTTGCAGGGTTATTTTTATAAACTCGGCCTCGGAGCGTGGCTGAGGCAGCCCCTTCCTTCCTGCAGACGGTCGGCCCGCGGTCGTGTCACCCCGCTGAAGGGCCACTCTGTGCGTGTTTTCCTCACACTCAGGCCCACACATTCCCACACTGAAGCACGTGTGCCCCGTCCATGTCCAGCTCCACCTGCAGGCACAGACCAGTTAGAGGAATGCTGCGACCACACGCTGCCGTCTCCACTTGCTGTAACCCCACCGTGCCTCCCGCCAGGGGCTTTACATGTCGCATCTGCCCCATGCCAGGTGCCAGGCTCACCAGCCCCAGCATTTCCAGTCTCAGCGTTTCATGGAGAAGCCTTTACTACCTTCGCCCCCCTTTTCCAGATGGGAGACCTAAGCTAAGAGAAGTTAAGTCACATGCCCAGAATCCCACAGGTAGTACGTGGCAGAGGTAGGTTTGAAGACCAGGTCTCTGGGCTCCTGGTGTTCTTTTTGTGGTGCTGGGGATGGAACCCAGGCTTAGTGTTCTACCCTTGAGCTATACCCCCAGCCTGATCCTGGTGGCCTTTTTATTTATTTATTTATTTATTTATTGGTACTGGAAATTTGGAAATTGAACCCAGGGGCATTCTACCTCTGAGCTATACCTCCAGCCCTTTTAATGTTTTTCTTTTCTTTCTTTTTCTTTTTTTTTTTTTTTTGCGGTACCGGGGATTGAACCCAGGGGCGTTCTACCTCCGCGCTACACCCCCGGCCCTATTTTTTATACTTTATTTTGAAACCGGGTCTCACGAAGTTGCGGAGGGCCTCACTAAGTAGAGAGAAAGAGAGAGAGAGAGAGCTGAGGCTGGCCTCGAACCCAGATCCTCCAGTCTCCGCCTCCCAAAGTACTGGGATTACAAGCGTGCGCCATCTCGCCCGGCTTAATGTTTTTATTTTCAAACGGGGTTTCGGGGTTTCTCTAAATTGCTGAGGCTGGCCTTGAACCTGCAATCCTCCTGTCTCAGCCTCCCAAGTACTGGGATTACAGGCCTGAGCCACCACGCCCGGCCCCTGGTACTCTTAACTAACTAGCAAATCAGTCCAGGAGACCCAGCACGTCGGTGGACACCAAGCTGGCTGGAAGTCCCACTAGGCCTCACTATTTCAGACACGCCCAGCTGTTATGCTTTGGATATAGAATGGCTCCCAGAAAAGCTCCTGTGTTAGACAATGCAGCCAGGTTCAGAGGTGGGGCACAGCTGCAGGAGGTGGGTCACTGGGAGCGTGGCCTTGGGGACTGTATATCCCTGGTCCCCTCCTCTCTCTTTCTCTGCTCCAGCCACCATGAGCTAAGACCAGCTTTCCCTCCACCATACCCTGAGGTCCTGCTGCCTCGGTTCCCGCGTTGGAGCCAACTGACCATGGACTGACCTCTGAAACCATGAGCCCCAATAAACCTTTCTTCTTCTAAATTGTGCTTACCAGGTGTTTTGGTCACAGCAAGGAAAAAAGCTGAGTAAAACACCAGCCCTTCACACTGTGTGAGAATCAAGTGTCACAAGACTGTCACTGATGAATGACGCCCACCAGTGACCTCCCCTATAAAGAACGCAAGTGTGACTCAGAGGCCCAAGCAGCTCTCCAGTGCCCGATGCCCAGGCAGCCGTGGGGGCGGGGGCCCTGCCCAGCCTGCCTCCTGGAGGGCAGAGACCTGGGTCCTGGAGCCTCCGCTCCTCACCCTGCCTGTGAGTCTCTGTTCTGCTTCCTAAACTGTGCCCCCAAATCCCTTTCACCTCTGAGGAGTCTGCCTGTTTCTCTCCTCTGCAAGGAGCAGTGAGGAGGGCCAAGCCTGTTTGGTGAAAACACAGAACCTGAAGTTTCTGAGGACAAGGAAAGCAACATCCCTCCCGCACCGCAGGCCCCGGAGGACGAGACAAGCTCTTCCTGCCACAGCTGAGACACCCAGAGATGGTATGAAACCTCCAGACCAGAGTCCTCAGTGCAACATGGATTCAGCACCATGACCAAATAAATAAATAAAGACAACAGCAATTTATTTTTAATTAACACCATTTTTTTAATTATAGAAATTATGCATGGTCATACATAAAGGTTTTCTTTTCTTTTTGTGGTACTGGGGATTGAACCCAGGGGCATTCTACCTCTGGGCTACACCCCCAGCCCGAATTTTTTTTCTTTATTTTGAAACAGGGTCTCACTGAGTTGCAGAGGGCCTCACTAAGGAGCTGAGGCTGGTCGCGAACCCAGATCCTCCGGTCTCAGCCTCCCAAGTACTGGGATCACAGGTGTGGGCCACCACGCCTGGCTCTTCCTGGTTCTTAATGATGACCTCCTGAGGGCACACAGCCTTTTGTAAGCATTTTGGCCATTTGCATTCAACTTCTATGAATTGTCTGTGTCTTTTGCACATTTTGGGGGGTTGTCTTCTTCCTAGTTACTTATTAGGACAATTTTTTATTAACCATTTGTGGGTTTTTATTATTGTTGTTGTTTTGCAGTGCTGGTGATCAAAGGCACCTGGGGCCTCGAACATGCTTGGCAAACACTCTACCGCTGAGCCACATCACCAGCTCTAAGCTCTTGTTTCCCAAGAAAACATTTTCCCCTAATCTGTTATTTTGACTTTGTTTATAGCATCATTTGCCATACAGAAAAGTTTATTTTTTTTTTGCAGTCAAATCTGTCAAGCATGATAATATTTTAGGAAAAAAAATAAATTTATTTTTAACGCACACGTTTTAATTTAGATAGTGCAATTTTCAACATGAATGTTTATTTTGCTTCCTCGCCATATGCTTTTGCTATTTTAGGTAATGTGGAAAATGGAAAATAACAGGTCAATTGATCCATCAGGCTTTTGTTGAGAGCTTCATTTCAAATGACTCCCCTGCCTCAGATGATGATGATGATGATGATGGTGATGAAGACGCCCTGCTGTGCTGCTCTTCACACATTTCTCCTCCCATCCACCCTTCAACAGTTTCTGGAGGTAGGTACTTTTTTACTTTCTTTTTTTAATTGAAACACAATTTACAGATCACGAAACTCACTTTTTTTTTTTTTAGGTGCTGGGCATCAAACCCAGGATCTTATCTTTCACATGCTAAGTAATACTCTACTACTGAGATTCCTTCCACACCCCAAATTCACCTTTTTAAAGTACACAGTTAAACCGGACGTGGTGTCACATACCTGAGATCCTGTTTTGGGGGGGCTGAGACAGGAGGATTACAGGTGTAAGGCCAGACTCAGCAATTTAGTGAGACTCTCAGTAACCTAGTGAGACCCTGGTTCAAAACAAACAAACAAACAAACAAACAAAATAAAGTGTACAATTATCTGGGTGTGGTGGTGCACACCAGTAACCCCAGTACTTGGGAGGCCAAAACAGGAGGATCATAGGTCCAAGACCAGCACAAGGTAACTTAATGCGACCCTGTTTCAAAATAAAAAATAAAATAGGGCTGGGGATGTTGCTTGGAGGTAGCTTAAATTCCAGTACCACACACAAAAGAAAGAAAGAGTATAATTTCAGTGCTTTTTTTTTTTTTTGCGGTACCGGGGATTGAACGCAGGGGCGTTCTACCTCCGCGCTACGCCCCCGGCCCTATTTTTTATACTTTATTTTGAAACCGGGTCTCACGAAGTTGCGGAGGGGCTCACTAAGGAGAGAGAGAGAGAGAGAGAGAGAGAGCGTGTGCACTAGCGCGCATGCGCAAGCTTAGGCTGGCCGCGAACCGGGATCCTCCGGTCTCTGCCTCCCAAAGTACTGGGAGTACAAGAGTGCGCCACCACGCCCGCCATGTGCTTTTGTTTTTTTTAGTACATTTGCAAAGTTATACAACAATTACCACTATTTAAATCCAGAACATTTTCATCAACCCCAAGAGAAAGCTACTCTTCTCATCTCCATTTTACAGATGGGGAAACTGAGGCTCAGGGAGGCAAAGTAACCTGTATGGCCCACACCACACAGCCAGGCCTGGATTTGAGCCAAACCCTAAGCGCCATTGGCAGGAAGGGAGGGAGGGAGGAGGGGAGGGGGACTCCTCAGTAAGATTCACTCCTCTGCACCAGGGGCCAGCAAACTTTTTCTGTAAAGAGCCAGGTAGTAAATATTTTAGGCTTTGTGGGTCATTTAATGGATAAGTGGGTTTTTTTTTTTCACTGATTTTAGGGCATAACAAAGACCAGTCCATTGAGGAAGTAAATACTGCATTTCTAAATGTCCAGACTTGGCTCAGGATCCCTTGGGGGTGAGTCAAGCCGAGGGCAGGGAAGTGGAGACGGTGGTAAAGGGTGGATTCAGACTGACCCGATGGAGCCAGGCACTCCAGGTCAACGTCAGCAGCCCCAGACGCGTGAGGCCTCTCCCGTCTCAGAGTCCCCAGGTCCAAGAGCACACCTGGCACATAGTAGGCCCTTTAGAGGGCATATTGTAAAGTCTTAAGTTCCATGTGTTGCCCAGCATCTTTGAGCCTCACAGCTCCCCTGCGCCAGAGGTGCCCCCACCCAGCAGGAAAGGCTCCCCACCCTCTAGTCCGCCATCAGCCGGACCAGCCCAGCCACCGGCTCCTCGTCCTGGCATGCTTCACCGCCTGCCACCCTGTGAAATTATCCAAAAGAGCCAATCACGTCCCTTTTGGAAACCAGGAGTTGCCCCGCCCCTCAGTTCACTTGAGGCCGCCTCCCAGCCCCCTGCTGGCTCACTCTGCTCTGGGTGCAGCCCCCATGAGGCCCTGCACATCCCGCCACGCTCTCCTCTGGGGCTGTGAGGATCCTTGATCAATAAACTTGTTTGTTTTTAAAGTGTTTTTCTTAGCCCGGTGTGGTGGCGCACGCTTGTAATCCCAGTACTTGGGAGGCTGAGACAGGAGGATCGTAGGTTCAAAGCCAGCCTCAGCTACTTAGTGAGGCCCTCTGCAACTTAGTGAGATCCTGTTTCAAAATAAAGAATAAAAAATAGGATTGGGGGTGTAGCTTGGAGGTAGAATGCCCCTGGGTTCAATCCCCGGTACCGCAAAACACACACACACACGCACACACACACACACACATTAAACTAAAACATAGCCCTTTTTTATTCTTCTTAGTGCATTGTAATTATACATCATAGTGGGATTTGAAGTGATACACGTGTGCATGCGCTCAGCACTTGATGTCTTCCTTCCGCGTCCCACCCCTTTGGTCTCGTCTGCCCATCGCTGGGCATCACGTGTTCCACAGTCTGGTACTGTGTGGCGCGGTACTGTGTCCCTCCCTCACCTGTGAGCTGAATAGGAGGCAGTTGGATCCTAGGGCATCGCTGCCCTTTCTTGGCACCCATTCCCCTTTTTTCTGATACCAGTGACTTGATAGTAGAGCCCCTATTCCTCCTCCCCTCCCCCACTCAGATCTCATTTAGGTAAGGAAAGAGTCTGAATCCAGCTATACCTGAAATGGTTCTAGACCTACACTTTTTCAGTTATGTGAGCCAATGTCTTCTATTCCAACACCCTGACTTTTTCTCTTCCTTCCCTCCCTCCCTCCCAAAAGAGTCTTGAACAATACACTCAATAAATACAACGGAATGAATAAATCCTGTGCTTGCTACACTCCTTGTCACACAGTCCTTATTGAAGGAGGGCCCCGTTGAAGGCAGGAGAAACCTTACCTGTTGGAAACAGAACAGGGGCTGAGGTAAGAGGTCTCAGATGGTTCAAACACTTGGGCTGCACATTTCATATACTTGAGCTACCCATGGAAGCCACCAAGAACCAGAAAGGACTGGTCTGGCCAGGCGTCCTGGTCAGGATCAGGCATCTCTCGGTGGTCCTGGTCCCTAGAATGGGTCATCCAAGCAACAGGCCTCCTTCCTGGGTATGCAGAGCAGCATTGGAGCGCATCGCACACTTGAGCTTTGGGTCTTGTTCAATGAAACAAGCCACTAAGAGGTTATTGAAACACAATAACGCCTGATTTTTTTTTTTTTGCTTTTTTGTTTTCAGAAATTTATTAAAATTCATGACATGTCTTCTATCCCAGGAGCATCCATCCAGTTAGCTGCCTTCTGAAGGGTAAAGCCGCGTCTGCTGCCACAAGTGCCCTTCCAAGTTTTCAGGATGTAACAAGTATACCTGCACTACTACTCCAACTGTAAACTGATTTAAGCGTTCTCACTCTTTTTTATTTTATTTATTTATTTATTTATTTTTGCGGTACTGAGGATTGAACTCAGGGGCATTCTACCTCCGAGCTACACCCCCCCGTCCTATTTTTTATTCTTTATTTGGAAACAGGGTCTCGCTAAGTTGCATAGGGCCTCACTAAGTAGCTGAGGCTGGCTGCAAACCTGCAATCCTCCTGTCTCAGCCTCCCAAGTACTGGGATTACAAGAGTACGCCACCATGCCCGGCTGCGTTCTCCCTCTTAAAAGCCTTTAAGAGACTGGCCTTGCACTCTTGGGCTCAGATGACAGTCCTGCCTCAGCTTCCAGAGTAGATGGTATTACAGGCACATACCAGTGCCTAACTTCGATCCCTTGCTTACAGCCTCTCACACCGTTCTCTGTACCCAGGTTGAGTCCTCAAACCTTTAAAAGAGGTTTCCAATCTGAACCCAATCCAGGAATCCAGACAGCAATGTGTAAGCAGAATTAAAATAATAAAGCTGGTCCAGACATATCAGGCTCGAGGATTACAACTTCTGGATTTTTATCTTGTACCTGTGCGCCTGTGGCTGGAGAGGCTTGCTGTTCAGGACCTCAGTTCTGGCCGGGCGTGGTGGCGCACACTTGTAATCCCAGTACTTTGGGAGGCAGAGACCAGAGGATCCGGGTTC
>PVJS01058114.1:0-11868 GCA_004027185.1 Glis glis
GAGGAGGAGGAGGAGGAGGAGGAGGAGGAACTAAGTTGTATATTCATTAGGGAAAGTATAATGCTACATATAATTATCTCTATACATGTCCATGTAACCATTAACCATGAGATCCTACTCAAGGACAAGGTCCCTATGTTCTCACTTTTGCATCAATCATTGATGCTTACTACAATGCCAGGCACACAGAATTTGGGAGAGGGTGGTAATCATCTCAGCAATTATTTTCATTCTCTACCACACTTTGCTATACAATTAGAATGAGCTGGTTACAATGACCATAACATATTAGTCAAGCTACAACAAGGTGGCTGAAACCCACGAAACTAAGACTTTTAGATACTAGCAAACAACAGACTTCTATTAAAAATGTCTTATTAAACCTGATCAATCAAATTTTATGACTTTAATCCTATCATACCAGTGAAATATGGTCATAAGTTTCTATAACATATTTTATTAAGTAACTGACAAAAAGAAAAACCTTCATTTTTCTCTAAGAAAAAAATGACTAAACATTTCACCAATCATAAAAAGCCTGAAATTCTAACTTACATCCTCAGCATTTGGAATTGTTGCAGATACAGCTACAAATCTCATTGGAACAATAGTGCTGGTATTTTCTAAAGGCTGAGATAAAGACTGTACAGTTTTCATTCTGCTGACTACAACTTCAAGAGTTGGACCACGATTTTCATCTTTTACAACATGTACCTAAGCAAGAAACCAAGGAACAGTCATTAGCTATAAAACTAAAAATCTATTTAATAAATTAAAAAGCACAATAATATTAACATTTTTCCTTGAGAAAATCAGCATTTTCCACTTTAAGGGATTGAACAAACATATTGTTTGGTTGAAAATGTTTTATTTCTATCCATTCTAATCATCTTTTCATGTTTCTCTCTGATATTGAATAATGTGATCGCTACCTCATCAATAAGAAACAGTCGAACCAGTTGGACCAAAGAGTTGTCTCTCCATTTCCTAGTCAAGCTGTCCCATTTTTCCTACAGAAAAAAAATAAAAGTAGTTTAATGTGATAAAGAAATTATAAGTATTGTTTAAGACATCAAAAATTTTTTAACATGACAAATGATGGTTGAGACCTTAAAAGTGTCCTGAAAAAGATTTAAAGATTAAAAATTATTTAAAGAATTTTGACAGTCTTATCAGTGTTTTAAAAACTGGGCCTTTTCCTTTTTCTTAAGTTTAACTACAAAATATTTAGAGTCAGTATAATTACATATTTTTAAGCTGTATCAAGGTGCTCTCTCTACAAAACATAATACTTGGGCAAAGAATAGAAGCAATAAATGTGATTAAAAATTATCTACAATAGCAAGTTGGATATTCTTTGCCCATTTTTCTATGTAGTCAATTGTCTTTTATGTATTTATTTGTAGGTATTCTTTTTGTACCTTGAATACTACTACTTTTTATGTTTACATTGTGTGTGTGTGTGTGTGTGTGTGTGTATATATATATATATATGCTTCTACTTTATATTTTTCTTTTAACTTCTTTTCTTAATGAAGAGAAATAGATATTACCTAATAAACCGAGGAAATAATGAGGATAAAAAATACTTACTGGAGTTGTCATAATAATATGGGCATGTTGAATCTCAAATAGGTCATCCATAGCTGTATCTCCAGTAAGTTCTTTACAATTTAATCCTATTGGTCCAAATTTTCCTTTCCAGTCATCAAAACGCTGACTACACAGGGCTTTTATTGGTGCCACTATAATAATATATTTATTGTGAACATGAGTGCAATTTTAAAATTATTTTAACAAACTTTGTTTTAAAAGTCAGGATAAAAATATGCATCAAGGAATTGCCTAATAGAAATAAAAGTTAGGAATATAGGCATATTGTTTAGAGATAAAAGGTAATCACCTAAAAGAACCAAAGATAGAAATAAAACTGATTGCTCAGGGAAGTATAACTGAATGTGAAGATACGGTAAGAAATTATTGTTTTTCATTATAAGCCCTTTTGTGATATTTGTATATTTTTTTGTGTGTGGGGGTACTGGGGATTGAACCCACGGACACTCTACCTCCAAGCTACAACTCCAGCCCTATTTTATTTTTATTTTTGAAACAGGATCTCACTAGGTTGATGAGAATCTCACTACTTGCTGAGGCTGTCCTCAAACCTGTGATCCTCCTGTCTCAGCTTCCCAAATACTGGGATTAAAGGTGTGTGTCACCACACCTGGCTTGGAATTTTTTTTAACCATGTGCATATACTACTTTGCAGAGCTTTTTAAAAAATACACACTAAAAAAGGAGAACAGAGGTTATAAATGTAAATTTCAAAAACTACAAAATATATTATTTTATTTGTTCATTTTGATTGACCTTTTAAAAACAAGCATGCAAAGTTAAAATCCTCAATTCAAATATTACTTTTTATTTATAACTGGAAAAATGTATTCAATGTAACAGACAAAACTAATTGAGAATGTGTTTATTAAAAATGTATGGAGGTCTGGGGGTACAGCTCAGTGGTAGAGTACTTGCCTAGCTAGTATGTGCAAGGTCCTGTGATTCATCCCAGCACCATAAATAAATAAATAAATACACATACATAAAAATAATATAATAAAATTCATGACCTTAAAAATGTATGCAAAACCAAATAATAATGCCTATAGCCTGAACTGAATTTACTTCTTTATTTTTGCTTCAATGCATTTTTATTATAATTAGCCATTATTCTTACAATATATACTTACTGTAAACAATTTTAATGTTCAACCATGGTAATGGGACTTCCATTAACAATCTTGTTATAGCTAGTTCAAACACTACAGTTTTCCCAGAACCAGTTGGAGCACAAATCACAAAATTCCTATCTGTGTAAAGAAGCTAAAAAATAAAATGTAATCAATTATGTAATATATAGAATTTTTCACACACATTCTCAACTTGTTAGGAAATATGCCTTAAGAAGACTTTGAGGAATAATAGCTCAAACATTTTTACCTCTACAATATTAAAATTGTAACCTTGCTCCAGACTCTCCACCCTCAAAAAGCAACACTATTAATATTTTATCATGCTGTTTTGTTAGAGTGACATGCTAGAAGTAGAAGATCATTCCTTTATCTTACAGAAAAATTCTTGCAAACCTAATAAATATAAATCAATCCACCTATGAGAATCACATTATTCATTTAACAAATATTTTCTGAGCTCCTATAATGTACTAGTCACTGAATGTGGCATGGGGACATAAAGATGTGACCTAGTTCCTCCCCTTAAAGAGCATATAACCTAGTGAGAAGAAGAAAAGTAAATAATTATAAGATACTTACATCATCAAAGGCTTTAGACTGTATATAGTTGAAATATGGGAATTCTTTGAAAATACTTCTAAATTTTGCTGCTTAGAATAACATTAAGGAGTCAAATATTTCAGAATTTTAAAAGTTGGTTACTCCTATTTTAAAAATTCAGTTAAATTGGCATTGACAGCATTTAATGGTTAGGCTTTAAAATTTGCTATTTTGACATCCTAAGAAAGAAATTAACAAAAATTATTCCAGTCTCCACGCATATTCATATTCTGAAAAGAACTTGTAAAGTCCCTAGGGAGAAACAAGAGATTATATTAGGGTTATAACTTGAGAGTAAGATATGATAGAAGAGATGCAAGAATATGTAGGCCAAGCCTATGAGAACTGAGCTTCTAGTTTATCTTCTCTAGAGTAAAACTTTTTCTTATTCACCTTGATGAGGCCACTTGATTTTTACCTCTTCTTTAATGTTCCAAATTTCACTTATTAACTATTGATTGGCGATTGTCCTTCATTAGCTGATTTGTGATTCTGGTCACCTAACCCTGAAGTAAAACCCCTTTTTAAAAAAATACAGTTCAGTTGTGTTAATTATTGGATTTAATTGTAATTATCAGCATATTGCTCCACAGGAAAAACTAAAATCATCCTTCCCCTGTAAGAAGGTTTAAAAATATTAACAGATAAAAGGAATAAACACCCTCCCCAAGGTGAGAGCCCATTGCCAGCGTGAGAGATGTATTATGGGTCATATGTTTTCTCTCATATGTGGAAGATAGACATAAAATAGGAAACAAAAGAGACTTCAGTTAAATGAGGAGAGAGACCAGTAGAAGAGTGAAGGGCCTTGGGGGAGAAGAGTGGGCAGGGGGAAAAGGAGGAATGAGGAAGGAACCAGTTCAAATAATGTTATGTCTATATGTGATGGTATCACTACCAATCTTGCTAACATGTATGGCGAAAGAGTAGGGGGAAGTGAGGTGGGATACAGAGGGAAATACACCAAGTAATGTATGCATGTATGAATCACTTTGAATCTCACTATAATGTATAATTAGAATGCACTAATAAAAGTACTTTTAAAAGTTTGTAGCTTCAAGGCCCTACATGATTTTGTCACCCCAGTGCTGTTTCCCCCAGTCCCACCCTGCCATTAGCTCTCTGACTTCATGTCCTTCTACTCTCCCCCAATGACTCTTCTCCAGCTATACTGGACTCTTCTATTCTTCAAAAACACCAGCCATATGCCTGCCACGAAGCCTTCCCTCCGCCTAGATTATTCTTTCCTCTAAATTTCCTTGGCTCTTTCACCTCCTTTAATTGCTTAGATCTTACCTTTTCAAAAAGGCCTACCCTAATTATTCTATCTAATCCTACATCCTGAGTCCTCAATTCTAGCAGTTCCAGTTTAATCCTCTTTTACCTTGGTCTACATTTTTTATTTCACAATACTATATGTCTTATTTATATACCATTAAGAATTATTCGGATCTATCCTCTTTCCCACCTTCATCCCAAGAATGTCAACTCCTCAGGGGCAAGGATTCACTGTCTATTTTCTTAACTGACATATCCCAAATACCTAGAACAATGCCTAACACATAATAATTCAGGTAATATAGGTTTGCATTTATTAAATCAAGCAGTTGATTTATAAATCTTCATTTTACTTTCAGTTGTGCAGCACATCAGAATATTTATGCAAAACAAAAATGAAATTTTGAGTTTGTCAATCCATCAGGTTTTGAAGGAATCTCATTTTTCCTTCATGATATGTCTTTTCCTATAAAATATTTATTTGTAACAAGCCGAGAAGTGGGCTATCATGCTGGTTTTTCTCTCATTAGATAGTTCTACATCAATTTATATTCACAGAAATGAATCTTTGATTCCGATTAGATGTAGAATCAGTTTCCCAGCTCATGATAAAACTCAACCGCTAACCTTATCTATCATTACTATCAACACTTGAAATAAGAATTTTCCTTTCATCCAACAAACTCTCAGTAAGGTCACTGTAATTATGTTATAATGGGAAAAATGTCTAAAGAACTGAAAATGGCAAGAGTACTGAGGCAGAACCAATCTAACAAAACTTTTACTGTCTTGAGGATTCAAATACAGTAAAATATTGGAAAAGAGTCAGCAAATATATTGTGTCCAAGTAATCCACAAATTCTCAATCATGAATAGCCTTCAGTCTTCTACTGTTCACACTCAGAAACAAAGCATAGCAGTTCAGTGAGTGTGACAATAGATGAAATTTTGGGACAATAAATCAATGGACACAAACGAAGGTAGTAGTCTTAACTAACAAAAACACCTATGTAACAGAACAACTTCAGATGTGCTAATATAGCATGAAAAACTTAAAACTCTTCAAAAGGTAGTGTCATATTATGGAAATGCTTTCAGTAAAAGATAAGAAGGATCTCCCATCATATAGATAATTGAACTATCTTTAAATGCTTATTGCTATTTTATTTCCTATGCTCCCATCATATTTAGATCACCAGGATTGAGACATCATGCTGAAGAGCAGTGCTAAAGACCAAGTTTGTCAGAAGTTATTATATCATCATGTATAGCCCCCTTATTGTCCCCTTCTCCCATTTTAACTCAATTCAGTTATATGCCTTGGATGAAACTTTTCATGAGTACTAAGCAAGTATGTTCTAACCATACTTTGGAATTATCTCAAATATGCCCCGAGTACCTAGGATTAGTCACTGTTGCCTAGATGTCCCAAGCTTGACTGCCCAATATCTGGAATTCACTTTCTGTTTTGCCAATTAGACCATAACTTTTGTGGATTTTGCAGCATTCCTTAGCTTTGAGTCACTAATTCCACTTAATTAAAGGATAGTTTTGATGCAGTAACTTGACTGCTCAAAAATATTACATCGTTTCTACTCATTGCTTACTAAATTTATAAAAATAAAAACAAGAGCATGGTGGTATGCACCAGTAGTCCCAGCTACTTGGGAGGCTGAGGCAGAAGGATTGCTTGAGCCTATGGGTTTGAGACCAGCCTAGGCAATCTAGCAAGACCCTGTCTCAAAAACAAATTTTTTTTCAATTAAAAAAGTAAAGGCAAGCCAGGCATGGTGGCGCACGCTTGTAATCCCAGTACTTGGGAAGCTGAGACCGGAGGATCCGGGTTCGCGGCCAGCCTCAGCTACTTAGTGAGGCCATCCGCAACTTAGTGAGACCCAGTTTCAAAATAAAGAATAAAATAATAGGGCTGGGGTGTAGCTCAGAGGTAGAATGCCCCTGGGTTCAATCCCAGTACTGCAAAAAAAAAAAAAAAGTAAAGGCAAAATGCTAAGAGAGCAGATCTTAAGTCTTCTCACCACACACACGAAGGAAACCATGAGAGGGGATAGATGTGTTAATTAACTTGGTTGTGGTCACCATTTCACAGTGTGTACAAATAATAAAACATCACAATATCACACTGCATGTTTTATATGTATATAATTTTATCTGTCAATTATCAATAAACCTGGGAAACATTTAAAAATAAAAACAAAAAACTCTTGACCTTGGTATTCATGGCATTACATGACCTGATCCTAAGATACCTATCCAAGACTATTTTCTACTACTCCTTTTGTCATATCTCTGATTTCAGCCAAACTTCAATGCTTGTTCTTTCCAAATAAATTTCATACTTTTTTTACCCCCACCCTTAATCATAGTTAATCCTCTGCCAGAACAACTTCTTTCTGCCGTCAATGTTTTCTCAGATAGAAAAGTAGATAAGACACAGCCCTTGCCTTCAATAAGTTCTTAGGTCTTGGGGAAATAGTTACATAAACAGCTGGTACATTATAAAATAGAATAAGTATACTGGTATAGGCATATACAGGGCATTAAAGAAGCAAAGAGGATATTTCCAGCAAAAACACTCAAAATATTTACACTAGAAATGCCCAGACATGTAAATTAAATTATATTTATAGACTCAAATTAGTTTTTTTCAAAAATATTAAATATTCCCAATTCACAAAGTATCCCATTTCCTTCCCTTTCCCCTACTCAGTTTAACCCAATAAGGCTGTTCTTACTCAAAATATAAGAAATTATCCAAATCTATAACTAAGTATGATCAGAGTTCTGCCAATACAAATCTTATTTCTGTATTTATCTGGTCATAAACTGGTACAAACGGTTCACAACCTGGCACCGGTCTGCACACCACAGTTGGAATAACACTGAATCTCATACATCTGTATCTCTTACATGACCCCCAAAAGTTCACATTTAACTCTTTTTCTTTGCCAACCAAAACAAATGCATAGGAACACAAACAAAATATTTTAAAAACATGAATTTAGAAACATAAAGCAGCTGCTGAAAAATAAAGGATACGAATTTCTGTGACAGCCTTCAAGGAACCTAAACCATTTTTGGTTGCCCCTAAAAAAAATTTTGTACATAATTATATGAATATTTTTAAAAATTTTTCTTTAAAATTGCTTCAATAAACCTCTTTACTGAGAACATATTAGAACACAGCTTAAGAAATAATATAACATAATAAATAGAGAAATTTCACTCAAATAGACTATATTTTTTATTCTTCCCTATGCTAAGAAATGCAGATTAGTTTGCATTTTTATAAAACCAACTAAAAAAACCAAGGAATTACCTTGAATATCATGAGGGTGAGAGGCAACTGAAAAAGATGGTAGTTTGAATATGTTTTCTCCAATTTCAGAAGCAGAAAAATCATCATTTGCTTTAAACATGTTTGCAGAATATTCAGGTTTCTGGTAATTATTGCTGTAGTTCCATGATTTCCCTTTATTTATTTCTGTTTGGACAATTTTCACTGAGCCAATGTGAGAGTCCAGGTTTGCACTGTCATTAGAATAAGCACTTCCATGCACATTGTCACATATTTTAAATAATCTGAAAGAAAAAACAAGACCATGACATTGTTTCTACTTTTAATAGCTGCTTAGAATGTGAAAAACTAGCATAAAATTATCCCCATTAATAAAACATGTTCATAGATATGGCTTATTCAAACAAAAGAGCTAATGGGGCTCCTAAAACATGACTTGCTAAGTTTACCAGTGATAATGTCTTTTCACTTTCCTAAAACTCAGATAAATCTATTTGAGGTAGCGTCTCCAAGATGGCCCTGATGATCCTTGCCTTCTGATAGTCACACTCTTGCAGTCTCCTACAAGCTGAATCATTTAATCAGGATTGGCCTGTGTAACTAGTAGAGTACTGCACAAGTCCAAGTGTGTGACTCTCAACGTTAGGTCATAAAAGACATCAGGCACATCCCTTTCACATGGTTTCTTAGATGGTTCACTCTGTAGGGGAGATAATCACCATATCCTAAGAACACTCAAGTAACCCTAGGAGAGGTCCATATGGAGAGGTACTGAAGCCTCCTGTCAATAACCAGCACCAACTTGTCAGTCAAGGTGAGTAAGCTACCTTGAAAACAGATCCTATAGCCCCAGTCAAGTGTCAGAAAACCATGGACTATGTAACAGAGAGTCCCAAAATCTTACGTATTCTCAGAGAGATCCTGGGTTAAAACTACCAACTAAGTTGTTCCTAAATCCCTAACTCATAGAAACTATGAGAAATAAAAATGTTTATTATTGTTTTAAGCCACTAAAGTCAGGGATAATTTGTACAGAATAGATAACTAGTGACTACTGAGTAATGACATCAGTAAAGTACTATGAGAGAGGGGGAAGCCTCTCATAGTCACAGTAAAAGTAATTCACCTAGTAGTAGTTAAATTTAACTAAAGTGATTCAAGTTATAAAAATATTAACATATTTATATTGAGTTTATAGGAATAAATCAATGTAATTATCATGAATTAGAAGTTGCAGCAATAGCATTTGGCTTCACAGTAGGTACAAGTTAATATATGCAGTTTTCCTCGCCAATCATTTCAAGGTTGTATGCCCCTAACCCTCCTAAAAGGAAATGAAGTAAACTAAGCATTATAGTAGATCAAGCCAATCCAAACACTATCCAGGGTCTCAATAAGTTGCTGAGGGCCTTGCTAAGTTGCTGAGGCTGGCTGCAAACCTGTGATTCTCCTGTCTCAGACTCCCAAGTACTGGGATTACAGGCATATGCCATCACTAAATTATTTTTATTATTAGTTTTAATTATTTGTTGTTGTTTAAGAACAAGTCTTTCAAAAACACTAGACAGAAAAAAATTTTTTTGTGTATGTGGTACTAGAGATTGAACCCAGGGACATTCTACCTCTGAGCTACACCTCCAGCCCTATTTTATTTTTTATTTTGAAACAGGTGTCTCACTAGGTTGTTGAAAGTCTCAGTATGTTGCTGAGGCTGCCCCAAACCTGCAATCCTCCTGTCTCAGTCTCCCAAGTACTGGGATTACAGGCGTGCACCACCACACCTGGCAAAAAATGTATTTTATTTTATTTTATTTTATTTTTATTTTATTTTTTTGTGGTACCGGGGATTGAACGCAGGGGCGTTCTACCTCCGCGCTACGCCCCCGGCCCTATTTTTTGTACTTTATTTTGAAACCGGGTCTCACGAAGTTGCGGAGGGCCTCACTAAGGAGAGAGAGAATGAGAGAGAGAGAGAGAAAGAGAGAGAGAGAGAGAGAGAGAGAGAGACCGGGAGAGAGAGAGCGAGAGAGCTGAGGCTGGCCGCGAACCCGGATCCTCCGGTCTCCGCCTCCCAAAGTACTGAGATTACAAGTGTGCGCCACCACGCCCGGCTAAAATGTATTTTAGAATAAAGTAGAACTTCGTCCTCCAATGTTAACAGTTCTTTATTTGAAGATGGAAAATTCAAAAGCAGATAGTCTTAATATAGTAGGATCCATTATAAAATGATACTAGGAACAAGGAAAATATTTATGCTATAGGATAATACCTTGCTCTATGCTGTGATATTGATTAAAAGCATGGACTATGGATTCAGCAAACCTGGATTTAAGTCCAAAACTCCTCCACTTTTTAGCTGTGTGACTTTAAAAATAACAAGAGTATGAAATGTGTTTTGCAAGCTGTAAAGATATAATTTACATTCTAGTTACTTAAATTTTCTGGACTTCAGATTCTTCCTAGGACCTCTGGAACTCCCACTCCACAAACTCCCCTATGTCCTCAACTTCTTCACTGATTATTTTATCTACTCCCTGTTCTTAAAAATATGATTCTTCCCTAGAAAACTTTGGCACCTTAAAAAAAAACCTTTAAGTGGAAACTTCTAATTCTCTCACATCCAATGTACCTGAAGGTTGAGAGTCGGTTTACCTCTCTATCCCAATTCTGCATTATCATTCCACTCTCACAATAGTATCTATGCTATTCAGCTACACTACAAGTTAACCTTCTGGTCACTTTAGAACCTTTTCCATTCACTTCCAAATTCTGCCATCATTCTGTGTTACTTCAACATCCATGGGGACGACCCATTCAAAATCCTGATCTCCCAGTTCCTTAGGCTGTTCATGTTCAATGGCCTTCTCCTTCACATGACTTCAGTCATCTACTGCTCACCCTAGAGTTTGTCATTATCCAAAATTGCTCCTCCTCTAAATAATTAGATCAATAATAATGATTCTGATATATTAGTATCTGACTACGACTTCCTATTCTTCTAGTTTATTTGCTCAAAGAACCAACGAGGTCAAAGAACAACTTAACTGTAAATAACTTTCTATTTTCTACCAAGCTATCTTCCCTTTCTCTTTTCTTGACCAGCTTTTTCAGACTTAAATTCCACAGCCACTTTCTTATCAATATTCTAAACTCTTTTTCTCGTCAATCTAAAAGTAACAATGGAGCAAGAAGCTCTCCAAAGAAATGAGTTTACTTGGGAATGAATGATAGGAGACTGCAATTCATCTGGGAATAGAACTGCCATGGCAAACTATGTAGGGCTGTATACCCAGGGAGGCAAAAAATAGCAAGAGTTTTTACAGGTAAAATGAGAAAGGTTACAGAAGTTGCTCTGAAACAATTATCCTTAGCTAGAATTAATAAGAAGGGTGATGTCAATCCAAGGTTGAAACAGGCAGTTACTGGGCGGATGTTCTTGCAGAAGTATTCTGTGTGTAAGGTTGTGGTGGCTTTTATGCCTTTACACAAGGTTGTGGTTTTCAAGAGTCCTCATAATAGATTTTATAATAGGCATGTGTATGAGAGAGCCCGTCCTTTATGGACTACCAACTCCATTTTGTTAAGGTTTGACAAAAGTGATTCCATTTTTATTTTGACAATTTTCAAGCCCTTCATCTTTTTAATCATCCTTACATTAAAAACCTCAATCCTGGCCGGGCGTGGTGGCGCATGCTTGTAATCCCAGTACTTTGGGAGGCAGAGACCGGAGGATCCAGGTTCGCGGCCAGCCTCAGCTCGCTCTCTCTCTCTCTCTCTCTCTCTCCCCGTCTCTATCTCTCTACCTAGTGAGGCCCTCCGCAACTTCGTGAGACCCGGTTTCAAAATAAAGTATAAAAAAAATAGGGCCGGGGGTGTAGCTCCGAGGTAGAATGCCCCTGGGTTCAATCCCCGGTACTGCAAAAA
>PVJS01058115.1:0-11866 GCA_004027185.1 Glis glis
CTCCTCCTCCATGTGGTACTGGGGATTGAACCCAGGGGCATTCTATCTCCCCCAGCCCTTTTTAATTTTTATCTTGAAACAGGGTCTCACTAGGTTACTGAGAGTCTCACTAAATTGTTGAGGCTGGTCTTGAACCTGAGATCCTCCTGTCTCAGCCTCCCAAGTATACTGGGATTACAGGCATGCATCACCATACCCAGCCTACTTCTTTCTTCTTGAGTCTGAAGCTCTATCCTTTTCTCAGATGGGATCTGTAGTGAATATTTCCATTCTTTACCTATCTCCTTCTGTGAGAATGCTCCCTGAGTCCAGGGCTCGGCCAGGTGTGTGTGCACTGCTGCACACCCGCACCCAGAGCAGCAGCACAATGCCCGGGACATGATGAGAGGAGTGAATGAATGTTGGGGGTCAGGGTGGGCACACAGAAGCAAAGTGTTAGCAGCACATTCTGGGGTTCTCATGGGCTCACTAAAGGTTGGGGTGACCCAGGCACTACTGCACATCTGTAATCCCAGTACTTGGGAGGCTGAGACAGGAGGATTGCGGCTTTGAGGCCAGCTTCAGCAACTTAGCAAGACCCTTAGCAATTTAGCAAGACCCTCAGCAATTTAGCAAGACCCTGTTTCAAAATAAAAAATAAAAGGCTGGGCGTGGTGGCGCACGCTTGTAATCCCAGTACTTGGGAGGCAGAAACCGGAGGATCTGGGTTCGTGGCCAGCCTCAGCTAATTAGTGAGGCCCTCCGCAACTTCCTGAGACCCAGTTTCAAAATAAAGGGTAAAAAATAGGGCCAGGGGCTGTAGCTCGGAGGTAGAGCGCCCCTGGGTTCAATCCCCGGTACCGCAAAAAATAAATAAATAAATAAATAAATAAAAATAAAAAGGGCTGGGGGTGTAGCTCAGAGGCAGAATGTCCCTGGGTTCAATCCCTAGTACCGTAAGTAAGTAAGTAAATGAGTAAATGTTGGGATGGAGAGTTCCAGTACTTGTGAAATCCTGTAGCAAGAAACAAAATCATAAACTAGATGGGAAATTCCTTGCTCTCATCCACTCAGTGCCTCTGTTACTTTTAGAACAAAATTAAAACTATTTTCCAGGTGTGGTGGCGCACCCCTATAATCCTAGTACTTGGGAGACTGAGGCAAATTTGAGGCTAGCCTCAACAGTTCAGTGAGGGCCTCGATCACTTAGTGAGACCCTGTTTCAAAATAAAAAATAAAATAAGGCAGGGGGTCTAGCTCAGAGGTAGAATACTCCTGGGTTCAATCCCAAGTACCATAAAAAAAAAAAAATCAAGCCATTTCCCAGCCTGGCCCAACTTGACGAGGACCCAGCTGCGTCTCTGCTCTCGTTTTGTAGGAGGCTCTGGCCCCTTTGCTCTTGTAGTGGCCAAAGCACTAAGGTTCCTGGACGTCTTAGCTCTTGCGGGTCCCGCAACGCAGGCCCTGGTGCAGCAGAGCCCCTGGCTCCAGGCCGCCTCTTGCTCATGTCCTTTAGTCCCAGCTAAAATCTCGTCCCCTTGGCAATGCCTGCCCTAAGCTAACACTGCCTCTGCACTGCACTCGATCCCCTCACCCCGCTGTATTTTCCTGGGGTGCTACCTGACTGTGGCACGTATGTTTGAAGCTCTCTCAGTGGAGTGCAAGCTCTGTGTGGGTTGGAAGGTCCGACCTGCCCCAGGTTGCAGGTGCTGTCGGAGCCGCTCACCTGGGCCCTAACCAGCAGCACAGGGCTTAACTCCTCTGCCAGCATCTGCATCTCTTTGCTGTCTTCGGCTGTGCACTTTTGCTCTCCTTTGCATCAAGCAAAAGAGAATTAACAGGAAATTAACACACACATCCAAGAAGCTCTCAACCAATGTCTATTAGGAGTTGGGTGAAGAAGTACCCACGCATGCTCCCTTGCTGTAGGAACTCCCAGTGTGAGTTCTGGGCTGGCTCTGGGAGTTCTCCCAGTGACCTGAGGATTCTGTGACTCTCAGTTGTAACTGCCTGATAATGATCCTTTATTGGCTGCCTTCCCTTCTCCTTCTCCCTTCCCTACTCCTCTGCTGGTGATACTGGGATCACTTCCTAAATAAAATTCTGCAATTAAAAACTTATTTTAGGCAGGGGGGCATAACTCAGTGCTGAAGTGCTTGTCTAGCATGTGCACAGCCCTGGGTTCAACCCCCAACAGCAAAACAAAACAAAAAAATCTCAAATTGGAATGCCTCCTACATTGCAGGTGGGGATCTAAAATGATGCAGATGGCACCGGGCGTGGTGGCGCACGCTTGTAATCCCAGTACTTGGGAGGCGGAGACCGGAGGATCCGGGTTCGCGGCCAGCCTCAGCTACTTAGTGAGGCCCTCCGCAACTTTGTGAGATCCGGTTTCAAAATAAAGTATAAAAAATAGGCATGAATATGTGTATGATGGAAACTGTCAACCTGCTAGTGTCTATTAGTTAAACTTTGTAAAAATATATATACTTGTTTTTCCATTGTATGCAAATCGAAAGAAAAGATGTACCATTTCTCTGTTGTATGTTGGATTATGTAGGAAATGTTTGTGAACAATTCAAAAAATGAAAAATTCCTGTGGAAAAAAAAAAATAGGGCCGGGGGTGTAGCTCAGAGGTAAAACGCTCCTGGGTTCAATCCCCGGTACCGCAAAAAAAAATAAAATAAAATAAAATGATGCAGATGCTCTGAAAGGTAGTCTGGCAGTTTCTCAAAATGTTAAACATGGAGTTAGCATATGACCCAGCATGTCCACTCCTAGGTACATTCCCAAGAGAACTGAAAACATATGTTCAAACAAACACTTGTACACAAGTGTTCATAGCAGCATAATCCATAATAGCCAAAAAGTGGAAACCACCCAAATGTCCATCAACTAATGAATGGTTAAAAAAATGTGGTATATACATGCAGTGGAATATTACTCAATCATAAAAATAAATGAAATATGGAAATGCCACAACATGGATGAACCTTAAAAGCATGCTGAGTGAAAGAAGTAAGTTAATTAAGACCAAACATTGTATGATTCCATTGATTAAAAAATGTCCAAAGTAGGTTAAATCTATAAACACAGAAAGTAGAGTCATGGTTGCTAGGAATCAGGGAGAGGAGAGGCTGAGATGACTCCTGATGAGAATGGGCTTCTTTATAGGGTGAGGAAAATGTTCTAAAGTTGTGCTGATGGTTACACAGTCCCATGAATAGACTAAAAATCACCAAATTATATACTTTAAAGAGGTGAACTATATAATATGTAAATTATATCTCAAGCTTTTTAATTTTTTAAAGCCCTTATCTCACTGGGTGTGGTGGCACACACCTGCAATTCCAATACTTGGGAGGCTGAGACAGGAGGATCATAGGTACGAGGACAGCCTCAGCAAGTAGTGAGACTCTCATCAACCTAGCGAGACCCTGTTTCAAAATAAAAATAAAATAGGGCTGGGATGCAGCTCAGAGGTAGAACACCCCTGGGTTCAATCCCCATTACCACACAAAAATGAATGAATGAATGAATAAATAAATAAATAAATAAATAAATCTCAGATGGATGTGGTCACGCCTGTAATCCCAGTACTTGGGCATCTGAGACAAGAGGATCACAGGTTTGAGGTCAGCCTCAGCAACTTAGTGAGGCCCTCAGCA
Organism: Glis glis; assembly: GCA_004027185.1. Taxonomy (NCBI): domain Eukaryota; kingdom Metazoa; phylum Chordata; class Mammalia; order Rodentia; family Gliridae; genus Glis; species Glis glis. Next base: position 3,649 of record PVJS01058115.1, read on the forward strand.
ACTTAGTGGGGCCCTGTTTCAAAATAAAAAATAAAATAAGGCCAGAGGTGTAGCTCTGAGGCAGAATGCCCCTGGGTTCAATCCCCAGCGTGCGCGCGTGCACACACACACACACACACACACACACACACACACACAAAGAACTGCCTTCTCCATCCCCGGAGCTGGTCCTCAGCCACAGCCCTGCTCCCCCCTGGAGTGAACCCAAGCTTGGACAGGCATGTCTGCTTGGGATTGTCTTAGCTTGTGAAGGGAGACGAGGGTGTGTATGTGTGTGTCAGTGAGACAGTGAGCGTGGGGAAGGGGCGTGTGTATGCGTGGGTGTGTGCGCGTGTGCTGGAGTTGGAGGGCAGGAACAACCTAAGCACAGCATCTTCAGTGGGCCGTGAGCGTCTCTGAGCCACAGAGGGCACCTCCCGATGCTGTGGAGCCTGCAAGTCCCCTCAGGCCCACTTTGTGCCCCCATTTCACCCGCGAAGCCCCCCTACTGGAGTCTCAGCTCACTGGAGCCCCAGCAGCAGTCACTGGAGCCTCACTGTCCCTTCTACAGGAGGTCCCCACCTGCGGGGGCATGGCCGTTCTCAGCTGTTCATTGTATGGCGTCCCATCTAGACCCCAGCTGTCTGGATCCAGGGCTCAGAGAAGAGGGAGCCTAGATCTGAGCAGGTATAGAGAAGGGGCAGCCTTGGCCACAATCCAACAGTCCAGACTCTCTCTCTTTTTTTTTTGTTTGGTACTAAAGATTGAACCCAGGGGCATTCTGCCTCTGAGCTACACCTCCAGCCCTTTTTTATTTTTATTTATTTATTTATTTATTTATTTATTTATTTATTTATTTATTTTTTGGCGGTACTGGGAATTGAACTGAGAACTGTTTTACCTGTGAGTTACCCAGCCCTAACTTGTTGTTTGTTTGGTTTTTTTTGAAACAAGGTCTCACTAAGTTGCTGAGGATCTCACTAAATTGCCTTGAACCTGTGATCCTCCTGTCTCAGCCTTCCAAGTACTGGGATTACAGACACGGTTCATTAATGAGAAAATAATTTCTTTCCCTTTTGTGTGTGTGGTTTATATGTGTGTGTGGATCAAATCCAGGGCCTTGTGCATGCTAAGCAAGTGCTCTACCACTGAGCTACAAAGAAAACCATCTCTTAATTGACTTAATCACCATTAGAATGTGCTTCATGGTCATCCTCCTACCCCATGTGAGTGTGGCCTCAGGTCCCCTGACCCCGGCCCACTTGCCCAGGGCTCTGCAGAGCTCCAGGGCTAAGATCCAGCGACCCAGCACGCTCAGGATGGAGAACACAGTGTGAACAGAGGGGACCGGAGCGGCCCTCCCTGCCCCTGCCCCTTTCCTCACACGGAGAGGAGGCCCTGGGCTGGGCTCTGCCACCCCCACATGGGACAGTCCTTGCTACCATTTCCTATCAGGACCGCCCTCTCTTTCCTCCGAGTTCAGGGGGACCCTCTGCTCCTGCGAGGCCATGTGGCTTCTCCCTTGCTGTCCCTGGTCCAGAAGCTTGCTGGTGGAAGAGTAAATCCTCCGTGCTGGCTCCGGAGTCCACCTCCCTGTGCGTCTGCGTCGGAGGCCTGCCTGTCCTTCCTTCCCCGGCAGATGGCCACTGTGCCCAGGATCTAGGAGCAGGAAAAGGAGCCTGGCACCCGGACCAGGCATCCCCATCCAGCCTCCTGTGACCCCGCCATTTTCCCATAGACCCCTGCCCAAGCCCAGGGCCCCGCCACCTCAAGGCGGCATTGGCTGTCTGCCCAGCCCAGGGCTCCCACCGACCATCTGGTCAGTTGTCACTCAACCAGTGTTTTTGACCTCCCTGACTGAGCCAGGTACTGTGCCAGGCCCTGGGGATACCACGGTGAACAAGGGGGTCAGAGGGTCCCTGCTCTCAAACACTTGGGAGGGGAAGAAAAGTGACATGGAACAAGATGTGCTAAAAGCAAGGATGGCGCTCGTGACACAGAGTGCTCCACACACCAGCACAGTTGTAAGCACTTTACAGATACTAAGCCACATGATGGTGAGGCTAGCATTACAAATACAGAAGCTGAGGCTCAGAGAGGTTGGGCAACTCGTCCAAGGTCACACAGCTACTAAAGAGTTGAGGTGGGATTCAAACCCAGCTCCAGAGCCAAGCTTTTAATTTAAAAAATTTATTATAATATTATATTATTATATTTAGTGAGACCCTGTTTCCAAATAAAGAATAAAAAAAATTTTATTATATTTTATTTTGGCAGTACTGGGCCTTGTACATGCTAGGCAAGTGCTCCACCACTGAGCTACATCCCCAGCCCTTTTTATTTTACTTTGAAACAGGGTCTCACTAAGTTGCCCAGGCCGGCCTCAAACTTGGGATTCTGCTGCCTCAGTCTCTTGAGTGGCGGGGATTACAGGTGTGCGCCACCTCACTTAGCTGACAGCCAAGCTTTTAAACCACATTTGATTGCTTCTGGATGAATACAGGGGAGAGAGGCACAGAGCAGGGCATCCCAGCTGCCCGGAAGGACAGCAGGATTGCTGGTCGGTTGGTTTTCTCTTCTCAGACACTGTGAACCGACTCAAACATGGCTCTGAACACGAGACGCTGGCAGGGGCCTCGGAGCCTCACACTATCAAGCCCTTGATACTTCACAGCCCTGCAGGCATGGAAGGGCAGCAACGTTCGTGCTTGGCGTGGGAGGGCCAGGAGGGTGCGGGGTCACGGGGCCAACAATCTTTGTCCACAAGATACAATCTCTTCGGCATTGGTATCACCACATGAGCAGAGTGCGGTCTTGGGGTTCCAGCGAGGCCTGTCCCCCATTTATTTCATCCACACTGATTCCACTCTATACTTTCTCTATCATAACTCATCTTGCTTCAACTTCATTGTCTCATTGTCTGTCTCAAGAGTCTTCAAGTCCACTGGAGCAGGGGCTACATATCTGTTAACCAAGGTCGTGTCCCCTGCAACAAGCACCAAGCCCAGCACGGGAGAGGAGAACTAAATGAAGGTATTGAACAGATGGATGGGGGGGTGAAGAAGGGTGAGTAGGAGCCAGGAGTGGTAGCGCACACCTGTAACCCCAGTATTTGGGAGGCTGAGACAGGAGGACAACAGGTTCAAGGCCAGCCTCAGTAATGTAGTGAGACTCTCAGCAACCTAGCTGAGACCCTGTTTCAAAATAAAAAATAAAAAGGGATGGGGGTGTAACTCAGAGGTAGAATGTCCCTGGGTTCAATCCCTAGTAACACACACACACACACACACACACACACACACACGATTGGTGAGTGGGTGAATTTGAGCCCTATGGTCACTGGCGGGAGGTAGGTTTTACGGATCTTATGCTACTCCTTGGGCCTGGTGCAGAGGCATACTGAGCTAGAGAACCAGATACCTCTTCTTTTTTGTGTGTGGCACTCGGGATTGAACCCTGGGCATTTTACCTCTGAGCTACACCCTCAGCCCTATTTTATTTTTTTGGGGGAAACAGCGTCTTGCTAGGTTGATAAGAGTCTCACTATTTGCTGAGGCTGTCCTCGAACCTGCAATCCTCCTGTCTCAGCCTCCCTAGTACTGGGATTACAAGAGTGTGCCACCACTTCCAGCTCAAATCCCTCTTCTGACTCCAGCCCAAGGAACATTGTTGGGTGACTCTGGGGGCAGGTCCCCAGGGTCACAGGAACCCCTGCAGACCCAGGGAAGGTTGGAGACAGCGGCCTCTCACACCAGGGCCCACCTCCTCCCTCTGCTGGTCTCTCCAGCAGCCTGGGAGTGGAGGCAAAGTCCACAGACGCGGGTGCAGCAGTGTGTCCTGGGCCCATCACTGGGTCTTTGGTGTCCATAGTGGTGGAGCGGGCCTGGGGCCTGGGGAGGAACATGAGCGTTCACAAGTCTCCCTGGGACTGTGGAGGCACCCACTAAATCCTCCTACCCGAGAAACCCTGCTGCAACGACACCCAAACCCAGAACCCTCAGGGCTCACATCCACTCACGTCAGCACACGTTTCTCCAGCACCTCCTGTACAACAGGCGGAGTCCTGGCACCAGGGACCCAGGCCTGCCCTCCAGGAGCCTCATCTAGCGAGGGAGACAGAGGAACACAAGGCAGCCACAGCCAGGGGTGTGAGCACCGTTGGGGGCAGAGCAGCATGCACAGGGGGGTCCAAGGAGGCTTTCTTTATGGGGGACGGGGGTTACTGGGGTTTGGACCCACAGCTGAGCTACACCCCCAACCCTATTTTGGTTTTTATTTTGAAACAGGGTCTCGCTAAGTTGCTGAGGGTCTCTCTGAATTGCTGAGACTGGCCTCGAACCTGTGATCCTCCCATCAGCTTCCCAAGTACTGGGATTACAAGTGTGTGCCCACCTTAGCCAGAGAGGTTTCCTCTTTGAGGGGCCAGACACTGAGGTGAAAATCAGCAAGATTTGCAGGGAGAAAATTAAAAGAACATCTGGACTGCCAGGTGTGCACACCTGTAATCCCAGCTACTCTGGAGGCTGAGGCAGGAGGATGACAACATCAAGGCCAGTCTGGGCAACATACCGAGACCCTGTCTAAAAATAAAAAAGAAAAGGGCTGGGGGTGTAGCTCAGTGACTCGGTGGTAGAGTGCCTTGTGTTTGATCCCCAGTATAAAAAAAAAAAAAGCCGGGCGTGGTGGCGCACGCTTGTAATCCCAGTACTTGGGAGGCTGAGACTGGAGGATCGCCTTGTTGCCAACCTCAGCAACTTAGTGAGACCTTGTTTCAAAATAAAATAGATCTGGGGGTGTAGCTCAGAGGTAGAATGCCCCTGGGTTCGATTTCCAGTACCAAAAAAACAAAAAGAAAAGAACAGAACAGAACAGCTGGATGAAGAGGCAGGGAGGGGAGCTGGAGGTAGAGGTAGGAGCAAACAGAAAAACTCATTTAATCCTCACAATAAGTCTATGCGGCTAATACTGTTAAAGTTCTGATTTCATAGATGAAAAAAAAAGGCAGCTCAGAGAGGGTTGGTCACTTGCCTTCAGTCACACAGCTAGGAAGTAGTAGGCAGGATTTGAACCCAGGAAATCTGGCCTCCAGCAACTTCCTTTTTTTTCTTTTGTCATTGAGGATTGAACTCAGGGGTGTTCTACCTGTGAGCTACACCCCTAGGCCTTTGTATTTTTTAATTTGAAGCAGGGTCTGGCTAAGTTGCTGCCTCTGACCCCGTGCTGCACTGCCTCCGCAAGCAGGAGTCACACCAGACCCCTCTGACCACGCTAAGGAGCCCACGGTGACTGGGATAAACGGGAGAGAGCTGGTCAGACTGGCCTGCCGGGGCAAGGCGGGAGGGCTGCTAGAAGCTGGTGCTGCCACCGGGAGACAACAGGGCAGAGTGACCTGCTGGGCGAGCAGGGGACAGGTGTGGGAACAGCCGAGAAGGTCGAGTTGGCAGAGCTGGGAGGGGGAGTGAGGGGACGGGAGGGTGCGCCACCAGCGGGGCCGCAGAGCCCAGAAGGAAGGCGGGAGTGACTGTGAGTCAGGCTGGGACATGTCTCAGAGACGCCTGTGGGACACCCAGGTGGATGCTGGGTGCTTCTGCAAGAGCCGCAGCCCTGCCGCCCCTCGTCCCTGCCTCTCCAGCCTCAGCTTCTTGGAAAGCCCCAGCGCTCCCCAGGATTCCAGAAGCCCCAAGTCTCCGGCCTCCTAGCAGGTCCTCCCCCAGCTCCCCGGCCCAGGTCCTTGGATGCTAGGGTGGGACTTTTCCACTCTGGTTTTCCCTGGCAGCTGGGGACACGAGCTCCCTCCACGTGACATGAGCGTGGCCCATGACCACCCTTATAAGTGAAGAAGGCCCCATGCCCCTCTGCGCCCCAGAGTTGCAGGTCTACCCACCAGGGGTCCTAAAGGGCAGCGCCCCCTGATCTGTGGCGGGGAGGGGCAGGGGACACGGGCTGGTAGTGCTTGGGATTGGATGGGGCCTCTCCCCTGAGGTCAGACAACTTAGATGCTACTCCAGGTCCCCAAGGGACCTGCCTGTGACCCCGGGCACTGCACTCACCTCCTGGCTCCCTCGCACTATTAGGCTGAGGAACGTGCCCTTCCTGCGGTACCGTGGGCTCTCCATTGTCTCCAGAAGGGCCGGAGAGGGGCAGGCCACAGGGCTGTGAGTTGGGTCCCAGGGGAGGCACTTGGCAGAAGTCTCAACAAGGTGTTTTAGCAACAAGCAGGGACAATGAGCGCGGCTCAGCGCGGGAGCTTATTCTGCTTATTTTCCTGTGTGCTGAGACTTGCCAGGGCTGGGTGTCTGCGTTTCGTTTCGGTAAGCCTCTTGCTACAATAGCATTCTCGGCAGCCTCAGTCACTTAGACCACAATGGTAATCCGCTCAGGAAGGGCCTGGCCCTTGTCGCAGCCTGGGGGGCCGTGTTTGGGGCAGGCCGCCAGCTCCGCAGCCCCACCCCCTCACCTGCCTCCCTCTCCCAGTCCTCCGGACACCTTCAGAGGCCCGCCAACAAGGGAGAGTCAGTGGGAGGGTGGAGGGTCCCTCTCAGCAGAAGGGAATGCCATTAGACACTAGGAAGAACTGTCCCAGTGTTAGGTGGTAAGGAGGAATGTAGTCTCTTTTTGCCTAGAGGGTCTTTAAAATATGAGAGATATTCTCATCTAAAGTAGAAGTTGGGTGAGTGGGGTTTGGCATGGGGGCAGGGAGGTGGCCGTTGAGCCTCTGGAGTTTTCTGGAAAGGAGTTGAGCAGGAGCTGGGGAGGCTACACGGGTGAGGAAGACCCTGCAGGAATAGCTCCCAAGGACTCAGCTCCCCTCCCCCTTGAGATATAGGTTTTTGGACTGTGAGTCCTGAGTCCGGGGTGGAGGGGCTGCCTGGTTCTAGAAACCTCTCTGACCTACAGGTTACGCAGTATTTGGACTGCAGAACATCTCAGCCTGACACTCTGACATTTGATACTATTCACACTTTTTTTTTTCTTGTTGGTACTAGTGATTGAACCTAGGGACATTCTACCTCTGAGCTATACTCCCAGCCCTGTTTATTTTTTATTTTCAAAACAGCGTCTCTCTAAGTTTCTGAAGGTCTTGCTAAATTGCTGATGCTCAAACCTTTGATCCTCCTGTCTCAGCCTCCCAACAATTGGGATTACAGGTGTGCTCCACAGTGCCCAACTCCTCCCTTCATTGTGAAATGTCCTCTCTTAATCACCACCAGCCACGTTCTGTCCCCTCCGTAAGAGCTAGGAATCATCCATGTATGGGAAACAGGAAACTACCTAACTGGCTGAAACAATAAAGGACATTTGTTCTTTTACAAACAGTTCAGGCAGGGACGATGGAGCAACTCGGAGTTATCACCAGGTTTCTCCCCATGCCCCTGTCTTCCTTGGCCCGTGTCCCCTCAGGCTGGCTCCCCGGCAGCCTCTACATGGCTGAGCTGCTCTGGGCTCTACCTGCCTCTGTTCATGTCCTCTTGGGAAGAGCTTCCCTGTGCCAGCCTGCCCATCAAAAGTCCTGTCAGAGTCGGGCATGGTGGTGCATGCCTGTAATCCCAGTACTTGGGAGGCTGAGACAGGAGGATCAAAGATTCAAGCCCAGCCTCAGCAACTTAGTGAGGCCCTCAGCAACTCAGCGAGACCCTGTTTCAAAATAAAAAATAAAGCCAGGCGTGGTGGTGCACGCTAGTAATTCCAGTACTTGGGAGGCTGAGACAGGAGGATTGCAGGTTCGTGGCCAGCCTCAGCTACTTAGTGAGGCCCTCCGCAACTTAGTGAGACCCTGTTTCAAACTAAAAAATAAAATAGGGCTGGGAGTGTAGCTTGGAGTAGAATGCCCCCGAGTTCAATCCACAGTACCACAAAAAAACTAATAAATAAAAAATAAAATAGGGCTGGGGGTATAGCTGAGAGGTAGAGAACCCCTGGATTCAATCCCCAATACCAGAAAAAAAAAAAAAAGCAGGGTGTGGTGGTACATGCTTGTAATCCTAGTACTTGGGAGGCTAAGACAAGAAGATCATAGGTTCACAGCCAGCCTCAGCAATTTAGTGAGTCCCTCCGCATCTTAGTGAGTCCTGTTTCAAAATAAAAAGTAAAGCCGGGCGTGGTGGCGCATGCTTGTAATCCCAGTACTCTGGGAGGTGGAGACCGGAGGATCCGGGTTCGTGGCCAGCCTCGGCTCTCTCTCTCTCTCTCTCTCTCTGTCTCTCTCTCTCTCCCTGTCTCCCTCTCTCTGTCTCTACCT
>PVJS01058116.1:0-11865 GCA_004027185.1 Glis glis
CAGAGGGCCTCACTAGAGAGAGAGACAGGGAGAGAGAGAGAGAGAGAGAGAGAGAGAGAGAGAGGAGAAAGAGAAATCGTGCGCGCGCGCGCCCGCGCATGCGCGCTGAGGTTGGCCGTGAACTCGGATCCTCCGGTCTCCGCCTCCCAAAGTACTGGGATTACAGGCGTGCGCCACCACGCCCGGCCTAGTGTAGTTATTTATTTATTTATTTATTTATTCATTCATTTATTTATTTTAATTGGTGCATTGTGATCATACAGCTTGATGGGTTTCAGGGTAGTAGAAGTATATATGCACACATTGATTAATTAGCCCTCCCCCAATTCCCACCCCCATTCCCTCCCGCTTCCCTCCTTCTCCTGCTCAGCCCAGTAGTTGACTTTGATATATTTGTATATGTATATCCTGTGCATTAGGGTGTTTCCCTCTTCCCCCTCCCATCTCCCTCAGTTAGGTCGCCTTCTTTACTCATTTGAGGTTTTCTCCATCTTTGTCTGGAGTCCCTCCTACCCCCTATTCTCCCTAGCTTCTGAATATTAGGGAGAGCATCCGACTTTGAACTTTTTGTGACTTACTAATCTCCCTAAGCATAATGTTCTCTAATTCCATCCATTTCCCTGCAAATGACATAATTTTGTTCTTCTTGATGGCTGCATAAAATTCCATTGTGTATATATCTCATAGTTTTGTAATCCATTCATCTGTTGATGGACATCTTGGCTGGTTCCATAGTTTGGCAATTGTGAATTGTGCAGCTATAAACATATATATGCATGCATTAGTCTGGTAATTTGGCTTCCATTGTTTTGGGTAGATACCTAGAAGTGGTACTGCTGGGTCATAAGGTAGGATCATTCCCAATCTTCTGAGGATCCTCCACACTGTTTTCCAAAGTGGTTGCACTAATTTGCAAACCCACCCCACACTCATACCCGTGTTTATAGCAGCACAATCCATGATAGCCAAGTTATGAAACCAACCAAGGTAAATGTCAACAGATGAATGAATAAAGAATATGTGGTATATAATTATTCTCAGTCATAAAGAAGAACAAACTTGTGATGTTTGAAGGAAAATTAATGGACCTGGGGAACACCATGCTAAGTGACATCAGCCAGTTCAGAAAACTAAAGGTTGAATATTTTTTCCCATATTTAGGAGCTAGAGAAAAAAATAGGAAAGAAAGGAACCTTATGAAAATGAGAAGAGAGACCAGTAGAGTAGTTGGAAGGGACTAGGGGGAAGGAAGAGAGAACAGAAAGGGGAGGTTTGGGAAAGAAATAGACCAGATAATGTTATGTGCATATATGAATGTGTCACCATGAATTTCTCTATCTTGTATGAGAAGGTAGAAAGGGGGAAGAGGGAAAATAAATAGACCAAGTTACCTTGTGTACACACACACACATATCTATATCTATACATATATATACAAATACATATACATCTCTGTAAATCTCACTATGATGTATAATTATAAAATATTAATAAAAATAAAATAAAATATCAAATTAGGATTCAACCAAATGCCAACTGTTTACTTTTCTGCATGACATGTGTCCATGAAGAAAAAGCAAAACTATTTCTGAAAGGCAACACAGGCACTTAGAAGTTTCTATACAGCTTATGTCTATTTGATAGTTGAAATAAAACCACATAAAATAATGAGTTTTACCTTACATCATAATTAGTTTTTATGTGTGTTGCCTTATAGTTTATGATAAGTTGTCAATATGGATATATGGATTTTGGATAAAATTTGGCATATTTGTAATATAGTAACAACACTTTTAACTTTAAAATGAATCTAGATATATTTCTGACATCTGGATTGGGCTGCTGTATATGACTTGGTTTTATCTGACAACTTACACACTAACTCAGTTAAGAAACTGACTAAAGGTAGAGGCACATTATCTCTAAGTGGAGTTGTTCCTGTAGACTCCTGATTGCTCAGCTTTGGCCCCTACCCCAAACTCTATCTTTTCATCACAGAAGCCAGAGTGAGCCTTTGAAGTCAGACAGATCATATCACCACTCCACCCAAAGCTGTCCAATGCTGCCTGCAGCTGCAGTGTGTGTGATCTTGTGCACTCAGTGTTAAATCAAAGTTTTATGATAGAACACCAGGAGTATCCCATTCTCGGGGCCTCTGCATATGCTCTTTGGTCTGGAATCCTCTTTCCACAGATGTAACAAGAACTCATTCCCTCTCCTCCTTCAAGTTTTGCTTAACGTTTCTTCTGATCGCGAGGCCCTCTCTGCCACTACTATTCTCCATCTTGATATTTTCTATCCTCTTTTCCTGCTCCATTTTTCTCAATTTTATATTTCACAATTCCACATTCTATACATTTTGCTCATTTAATGTGGGCTCCATTAGCACAAAGCATTCTATTTATTCTCTGCTATATTCTCAGGGTCTCGAATTATACCTGGGACACAGAATGCACTTCATATATATTTCTCAAATGAAATTTGATACATTAACATTTAAATGGGCAAAAAATAATTGACAAAGGCAATAAAGTACTGAGCATGCACATTCACTTAATAGTTATCACAGGGGAGGGTGTTCAGTAGCTCCTAAGGCCCAGGAATGAATGCCCAGGAGAATTTGGCATGGAGGACATGTATGGAATTCACAGGTACCTGATATTCCTGACCATTATGTTGTTGTCTTTATCTGAACAAGGAAAATTCAGATTTTTTTTCTTTTAGCACTTAGCAGTTGGGAACTGTGTAAGTGCTATATTTTTAAACAGATACTAAAAGAAGGGAAAAAACTCTTACGTTTTGTTCTAAATTCACTAGTCAGTCATAAAACCAGTATGTATTGATGACCCTTGTACATTTTTTGAGTAAACAAGGATCATATTCCATGGAATGGAAATATGAAGAAATGGAAAAGAAAACTATGAACAAGTGAAAGGGCCTATCATAGATATTATGAAATTGGTTTTGAATGAGATCTGAGGTTCTTTAAAAATTTATAACCTAATAATAACAGGAAGCACTTATATAGTACTTATATTCAGCATAGTTTTAAAAGTTTTACGTATCTAAAAATCTTCAGAGCATTCTAATGAAGTAGGTAATATTATTTCCATTTTATAGATGGGAAAACTGAGGCTCATAGAGATAATATAACTGTCCACAGTCACACAGAAAGCAAGTGGCTGATTCAGGTTTCAAATGCAGGCAGTTTGGCCTCAAAATCTATGCTCTTAACCATGGCATTGTGCTGCCAATTTATTTTAGCTTTAGAACTTTGTTTCAGCATGGACATCTGAGTCCTGCAGCTGCCGTGTATGGTCTTTTGTGTGGTCACAGGAGTTGGCCACACGACGAGAGCACATAATTGCGATAGAGACGGTAAGCATAGTGGGGACTGCCAGCCCAGGAGGTCATGCCAAGTTTAATACTGAGAGTAAAACATATGAACCAGCCAATTTTCTTGTAAATGCATTTTCATTGATGAAAAAGTTGTCTTCTCTTAAACATCATCTGTGGATGGATAAAGGATGATATTGGCATAAAAATAGTGGCATTAGCAGGCCTAAAAAAAAACAAAATTCAGCTTGAAACAAGATAAGTGATAAAACTGAACAGTTACATCAAGGAATGATCACTTGAAGATGAAGTAAAAACCATCGGGATCTGCATGGTTCAATTTTAGGAAGTCTAAGTGTGCTTTGGTTTTCATGTAATTTTTTTTTCAAATAAGGAAAAGAGAATAAGTAAATCACATCCAACACCTTTTTAAATAAAGAACACACCTGGTACTTTCTATGAACAGATGCTTATATGAATCACTATGAATAAGTGATGCTTGTTTGAAAGGAGGTTAGAGTCTTCCTGCTATGAGTTGTCATCCTCTTGCATTAAATAAATGTCTGTGGGTGATCTGTTACACTCCATGCTAGGTAAGTCTATATATAAACTACAGATTTGCATAGCCTAGAGAAAACAGAACACAAATACCTGTAACAAGAAGTATACTAGCTACAAAATGTAAAAGAAGTACTAAGAAAATGTTGGAATTCAAAGAAAGAAGACCCCATATCAGACTTGGACTAAGACACATTCTAAGTAGGAGGTAGAATTTGAATCGGTATCTAAAAAATTAATGTAGGTTCTCAAAGAGTGGAGAGGGAAGGCTTCCCAGGGAGAAGAAATTGAAATAATAAAATGAGAAAGAAGAAGTGTGAAGGTAAGGATCAACGTGAATGGAGAGCAGTCCATATTTTCTGGAGCACAGGCTCAGAAACATCAGAAGCTTAGAGACGAATAAGGGGACTAAGAGGCACCAGACAAGTATGAGTTCTTACTCTGACTCTCCAGACCCAGGTCAGACACTGGCATACAATTGGTGTTTAATTAATATTGGGCGAGCTGAAATGGCAGGCACCAATGCAGGCAACCATGCTGCAATGTAAGACTGAGTTCTAATTCAGGAACATGCAAGACTGTGCAGTTACAGAGAAGGCAGGTCATCTTGGCAGTAGGGGAAGCTCCAGAAAAGACAGCATTTGAGCTGAGTAGATCTAAAAGACAGAGATTTTTCAGATGAAATGCAAAGAAGGGGCAATTTTTTTTTAGAGAGAACAGTATGTGCAATAGTATGATGTTATGCAAATAGTAAATAACTCAGTATTGCTTAAGAAGAGAGGGCGTGGGATGGGAAATTCTGACAGGAAGAATGAGGCTAATGAGTTTGTTTGGGACAGATGGGAATAGATAATGTCAGACTGTGAATGCCTTACCTGAAAATTTGGGTTCTGTGCCCCTAGGTTATAATAGTTATTTTAAAGTAAAATAGTGACATGGTTAAAGTTTCTGCTTCAAACTCTGATCCACTATGGAAGACTCTGTGGGGGGAAAAAATCAACCAGAAAAGTCACAATTGGACACGTGAACAGTGAAAATGAGCATCCTGAAACTCATGTCCATAAATACTAAGAAGGTGTTGAGTACATGAGTCATTGGAGTAGGCTGGCTTTAGTCAAAGTTTATCATTTAGATGTGGAACCAGATCTTATTTTAAAAAATTTTTCTTCTAATTTAATCTAAAAGTAACAGAAACAAAATATAAATCATGAGTCATTTTAACTCACAGAGTCCTATATCCACTGTATATTTCAGTATATACTATAGATGTCAGTAAAAATACTAATATGTAAATTTTATTTATGTCATAACATAAATTTATTTTACTCTTTGGTGTATTCACATAATGCATATATAGAAAATAGATGATAAAATATCCTCATTTTCTATAACTTTATAGTGCATTTGACATCCTAATGTACTTGGTGACACTATCTTGCATCCTAATATACATAATTTAAAGACTTTAGGTAAAGGTGGATATATTTAAATAATTTAAATAGGTTCTCTATTTGGTTCACTTTTCTGAGTCTACCCAACACTCACCCAAAATAACTCTAAAATATATTTTAAACATGCTCTGTAGTTTGGATCTGGAAAGTCTACCAAAAACCCGTGTGTTAAAGGGTTGTTCCCCAGCTTGATGCTATTGAGAGACAGTGGAACCATTAACAGGTGGAGTATAATAAGAGGTTTTAGGGCCTTGGGAGTGTGGCCTTGGAAGGGACTGTGGGAGCCTAGTATCTTCCTTTTTCCTCTTTTTCACTTTCTGGCAAGGATATGAGTGGTTCTGCTCTGCCAAAGGCTCAAAGCTAACTGATGATGGACTGGTACATCTAAAATTGTGAGCCAATATAAACCTTTCCTCCTTAGAAGTGGATGTATCTCAAGTGTTTGTTATAGTGGTGAAAAACTGACTAACACAGCATTTCAAAATATGGCTTTAGAATATTGTCCAATTTAACATTAGTTTTTAAATAACCCTAATCATCCAATTTCTTTCTGTTTCCAGAGTGCCAAGTAGTTCTAAAGAAAGACATAAAATAGGATCACTTTACTCCATTACAAACTAAATGAGGCCCTCACTTCTACTAAGCAATTTTTCTACTTATCCCTAGTTAGAATCTTACTACTCTCCCCAAAACTCTTGTTACAAATGTTTTTCCAATTTTTGTAAATATTAAACTGGACTTTTTCTACTTGCTTAATTTTTTTACAGATCAGCCTAACTTGAGACCATTTAGCATCAGCCCCTCCATATTCTATCAATATCAAAATGTTCTGAGCACACATCCATTCCCTCCTATATTCTTTCTGCCATCAAGAAATAATGCTTGCTGGGTGTGGTGGTGCATGCCTGTAATCCCAGTACTTGGGAGGCTAAAACAGGAGGATTACAGGTCAACCTCGGCAACTTGTGAGGCCCTCTGCAACTTAGTGAGACCCTGTTTCAAAATAAAGAATAAAATAGAGCTGGGGTGTAGCTCAGAGGTAGAATGTCCCTGGGTTCAATTCCCAGTACCACAAAAGGAAAAGAAAGAGAGAGAGAGAGAGAGAGAGAGAGAGAAAGGAAAGAAGAAAGAAAGAAAGAAAAAGAAGGAAGGAAGGAAGGAAAGAAGGAAGGAAGGAAGGAAGGAAGGAAGGAAGGAAGGAAGGAAGGAAGGAAGGAAACCTTTCATCCAAGGTTGAACTGCCAAATGAGATCATGATTTCTCTCATACTCTTCAATTATATTTCTCTTCAATTATGTATACTCTCTCCAACCCTTAGCTTCTTCTCTGCTCTGTCTATATACATGAGCAAAGTTCCCCAACCTTTACAGTCTGTATTCTTGCGAGCTATTGTGCTTATCAACACACTTCTTGACCACCCCACATTGTCTTATATCACATAGATTGAGCATTTAGTACACAAAGGTTTTCCTGCATCTTCAATCTTTTGCAATTGGATCCCATCAAACCTCACCCAGCAGAACATAACATCATCCAAAATTAACCTTCAACTATCCAAATTCAAAGATATTCCTGAAACTTCATACTCTTAAATGTCTCTTATTCTTCATCCTTTTAAATTCCTCTTTGGTATCTGCCAACACTGAACTATTGCTTGGAAATGCTGTTCTCCCGTGGTCATTTTCAATGCTGCGTGTTCTCTGCCTTCTATTTCTGATTGTAAGCATAAGTAATCTCCACATTCAGCCCTTGAGCAAGTCTGATCTCATAGTGTTCTCTCTAGAGCCAATGCAATTTTTCCCATTGCTCTATGATTTTGACATTAATAATTTCCAGATCCTTATATCTATATGAGTTCATGCTGAAACTTTGGTGCTTTTTTAAACAAATTCCTCTAAGAAGGTATAATTTTTTTTTTTTGCGGTACCGGGGATTGAACCCAGGGGCGTTCTACCTCCGCGCTACGCCCCCGGCCCTATTTTTTTATACTTTATTTTGAAACCGGGTCTCACGAAGTTGTGGAGGGCCTCACTAGGTAGAGACAGAGAGAGAGAGAGAGAGACAGGGAGAGAGAGAGAGAGAGAGAGAGAGCGAGAGAGAGCTGAGGCTGGCCGCGAACCCGGATCTCTGGTCTCCGCCTCCCAAAGTACTGGGATTACAAGCCCATGCCACCACACCCGGCTCAAGAAGGTATAATTAATGTTCTTTAATAAAACAGATATTACCAGGCATGGTGGTGCACGCTTGTAATCCCAGTACTTGGAACGCTGAGACCAGAGGATCCGGGTTTGCTGCCAGCCCCAGCCACTTAGTGAGGCCCTCTGCAACTTAGTGAGACCCTGTTTCAAAATAAAGAATAAAAAATAGGGCTGGGGGTGTAGCTCAGAGGTTAAATGTCCCTGAGTTCCATCCCCAGTACCACAAAATAAATAAATAAATAAATAAATAAATAAATAAATATAAAACAGATATTGATTTACACAGCTTATACATGATAGCTCATTTGCAGGAAATATGCACTGAAATAATTAAGAGTAAAAAAATGCTGTATACATTTTGCTTCATAAAAATATATATATTATCCAGAGGCTTTGTGTGTATATACACACACACACACACACACACACACACACATATATATACATATTTTCCAGAGGATTTATGTGTTTACATATGTGTGTGTGTATGTGTGTGTGTGTGTGTGTGTAAAATGTTAGCAACAGGTAAATTTGTGTTGAGGGAATATATACAGGTCCTTCTTGTATTATTTTATTTTTAAACTTCTTTAAAGTTAAAATTATTTGCAAATTAAAGTTATAAAACTATATGGGATATAAATCAAGTGTTGAGGAGGAATTTTATAGATTTGAAGACATTTATTTTAAAACAAGAAAATATAATAAGCAAAGTTTTCCATTCAAGAAACTAAAATAAAAAGGCAGACAAATGTAAGTCTAAACATATGGAAAAGAATTAATGCAGAAAAGGGCAGAAATTAATATACATGACTTAAAAAGCCACAGAGAATTTTAAGCTCCACATTTATTGCTAATTCGCCCCCTATTCTCTCTTCCACCTCCCCTCCTGTTCCTTCTCCTCATTATTTTTGTTAATTGTTTACACATAAATGTGCTTTTCTCTATGCTTGTCTATTGAAATTGTACCTTCTTATAAGAACAAAGTCCAAGGTGGAGCAGATGAATGAAGAGAAAAATTGAAAAGAAAATGTCAATGATTCAAAAAAGAAACCAACCAAAAAAGAGCAGGTGTATATTAATTTCATACAAAGCAGTCACATTTTTAAAATAAATGAATCAGCTTTATAATAATTTAAATCATAATATCAAAGCCATGATGTTTATCCATGAACTTAGATAATATCTAATTAAAATATAATTAGAAAACTATAAAATGCAGGAGTTTAAACTATTTAACAGAATACAGTGAATTTAAAATAAAGAATGTATATGAATAATATATTTAATGTTTTTAAAATATAAAATTAATTGCTCTACAAAGAAAGAATACATATTGTTCTTAATAAATGCTTCTTGGAACATTTATAAAATAGACTATACTTATTTAAAAACTATTAGATTCAAAAAAGTAAAAAAATATATGCTAATAGCAAAAACTTTAAAAGTATAAAAATCAAAGTTTATGTAAATTTATAAAACAAATATACAAAAAACATGAAGCAAAGAATTAATAAAAAATTCAATGGCAAACTATCTGAAAATAATGAAAAGAAAACCAAGCCAAAATAATAAAACCTTAAGTGGTGAGTCATAGCCATACTGAGATGTAAGTTTATAGACTTAAATACTTTATTAAGTAGAAGATGAAAATAAATATTCTGTCTATATAATAAAAACAGGACAAAAATTCCATGAAAAGCTGGAAACATGAAATATAAGCAGAAATTGAAGATGTAGGGGAAAATGTTTAACAGTTAATTTCAAGAACTGGTTTCTTCAGAAAAGCAAGTATGTTTTAACATTCATCTGGAAGTAGGATTAATGTCTGAGGCAAATTAAAAATGTAAAGGAGTATTGACTGTAGGAGAAAGGTTGGCAGGGAGCAGATACCTCCTGACCAGGTGTTAAAATATATCAGCCTAAAATATTCAAAGAAATACATCCCTAGCCCCGAATATATATATACTCTCTCTATATATATACTTCCCTCTCTCTTTCTCTCTCTCTCTCTATATATATATAGATAGATAGATAGATATAGATGTACTCTCTATATATCTATATCTATCTAGATATAGATATAGATATATATAGAGAGATATCTATATATATATACAGAGAGATATATATAGATATAGATATAGATATATAGATATATAGATAGAGAGTACATCATTTACAAAAATATGAACTATTCTTAAGAATTTAGTAAAATAAGAGGGAAGGGTCATATTTAGGTCAGTTATGAACTTCTGGACTGCACAGGAAATGGTATTTGGCTATTAGTAAAGAAAAATAAAATTAGGTCCCTACATTATCCCTACCGTCACAAGCACATTATCAACAAATATTAGTTTTCCATGGCTGCTATAATAAATTGCCACACAGTGCTTAGGAGCACATATTTATTCTCTCACAGTCCTGCACATCTTCTATATGTCAGAAAGAGACATTCGTTTCACTAAGCCCAAGTGAGGTGCTGGCAGAGCCAAGTTTCCTCAGATGCTGTGGGGAGAATTCGTTGCCATGCACTCCCCTGCCTTTAGAGCTCCATTCCTTGCATCCTCCAGTCATCTGCAAGGCCATCGGCACTGTCTTCAAAGCTCTCTGCTCCACATTCACATCACCTCTTCTCTCTGCGTGTAGATCTCTCCCTACATCCCTTTTACAAGGACACTTGTTCTTATAGTTAGAGACAACAAAATAACCCAGGATAATCTCACCATCTCAAATTATTTATTCAATCACAACAGCAAAAACTGTTTTTTATAAAGTAATATTCACAGGTTCCACAAATTAAGATCTGGGAATCTTTGGGGGCCATTATTTCACTTACTCTACAATACAGTAAATATTTAAGTGTGAAATCTGAAGGCAAGAGAAACCATATAATTTTTTTTACTGTGAATGAAACAGTCATACAAACAAAAGAAAAAAATTAAAGGAAAAAAATAGATGTGACAATAAATGTCCTAAAATTTCTATATGAACACAAAATTAAAAGGCAAATGGCAATTCAGAAAAACTATTGCATCATATGTGATTTGGAATTAATACAAATTGCGATTAAAAATTAATATGAAATAAAAACTGTATGGTTTCAGTTTCACTGTGGGTCCTTTTCTTAGCTCAGTATAGAAATAATGAGCTAGAAAACTCAGTTGCAAAGCTAAAGTAAAATTTCTTTCTTTTTTTTTTTTTTTTTGCGGTACCAGGGATTGAACGCAGGGGCGTTCTACCTCCGCGCTTACACCCCCGGCCCTATTTATTTTTTTATCCTTTATTTTGAAACCCGGTCTCACGAAGTTGCGGAGGGCCTCACTAAGTAGAGAGAAAGAGAGAGAGAGAGAGAGAGAGTGAGCTGAGGCTGGCCACGAACCCGGATCCTCTGGTCTCCGCCTCCCAAAGTACTGGGATTACAAGCGTGCGCCACCACGCCCGGCTAAAATAAGATTTATTAGAGTGACAGGAGAGCATCTTACGCATGAAGAAGGGTTAGACCGAGTGCTCAAAACAAAACAATCCGTCTCCTAGAGCCCAATTCCTTATACATGGATTTTGGCTTCCTTATCTTGTGGGAAACAGGATGTGAGGACAAGCTGGTCTGTCACCCCAGGATGAATGTGAGAACAAGCTGGTCTCGGGATAGGCCTTCATTAGCCATTGGAATGGTCACAGGATCTTTTCCTGAGTTCTGACTGCCCAAGACTGGAACAAAAAATTACATTATATAATTAAATAAAAGGCATGAATAGTCATTTAAAAATAAAAACATGTAGTCAATATCTATAGGGAATATTTTCAACCTCATATTAATCAATTAAAATGGAATACTATATACTTATCAAGTCAGAAAGAACTTTCCTAACAATGATATCCAGCTTTAACAACAGTTTTGGAATAAGCCTTCCCAACTATACTGCCCATAATAGTGTTAATTTGGACAAATTTTATCAAGAAAACTTGGGATTAGAGATCCAAGCTTATATTCAGAACTTGCACTTACCAGAATTTTCCTAAAAATAACCTGAAATTTGCATAAAGATTAATATTATAAGTGCAATGTAAAAATATAATCATTTATAAGAATACAGGTATCATTCATTGTGTCGGGGGCGTCCAACGGTCTCTCGGGACCAGCCAGAGAGAGAGAGGGACGCGAAGCTGATGGGGGGGCAGGGCCGGACGGTTGGACAAAGAACCATACCTCCAACCGGGAGCCACGTCTGGCATGAACTCGTTTATTAGAAAGCACATCTCTCTTTTATAGTACAGGAAGTTCGCAATGAGTAGGGTGTGGCACCACGCTTTCCTAATTTATT
>PVJS01058117.1:0-11866 GCA_004027185.1 Glis glis
GTTAGGATAGCATAGTGTTTAATAGTATAGGCTTTGGGGCTAAACTACCTAGGTTCAAATTCTGGCTATTCTACTTCCTAGCTATGTGATCTTACACAAGGCACTTAGCTTCTCTATGGCTGAGTTTTCTCATGTGTAAAATGAGGATAATTATTATGCCTGTATTATAGTGGCACAGTGATGACTAAATGAGATACTCCAGCATGGTGCCTGGAATATGGAAAATGCTCAATATAATGGTAGCCATTATTATTATTTATATCCCTGCTACTCAGGGTAATGTTCACCATCATAATATACATTATTGATTTTATATATCAATATTGACTTTATAAAACATCAAATAGCTGGATATAGTGGCATATACCTGTAGTCCCAGTACTTGGGAAGCAGAGACAGGAGGGTCACAGGTTCAAGATCAGCCTCAGCAACCTAGTGAGACTCTGTTTCAAAATAAAAAATGAAAAAGGGCTGGTGGTATATCTTGGAGATAGAATGCCCCTGGGTTCAATCCCCAGTACCAAAACAAAATAAGAAAACAAAAACATCAAGTGGATTCTGTGATATTATCCCTGCTATGGCTTGAATATGGGCAGTGTTCTCCAAATGTCCATATGTTACAGACTTAGTTCCTAAGATGGCATTATTGGGAGGTGCTGTGAACCTTTAGGAGGTGGGGACTAGTGGGAGATCCTTAGGTTACCAGAGTTGTGCCCTCAAAAGGGCTTTTGGGACCTCAGCCAGTCCTCTCTATCTCTCTGCTTCCTGACTTGTATTCATTCCACTGCCATCTGCCACCCTCATCAGAAGCCAAACCAATGCGCTATGTGATCTTGGATTTGAACCTCCAAATTGTGTGCTAAATAAAGCATTTCTCTTTATAAGTTAATTATCTCAGATATTTTGTTATAGTAATGTAAAGGTGACTAATACAACCCCCAAGTGAGTTTTGTCCATTGTAGTCATCCAATCTAAATTAGTAACCTATGTTAGTAACCTTGGCTTTGAAATCAGCTGACATGATCAAATGAGTCCTAATTCTGATGGTTCTGTTTTTATCAGAGTCTGGGTAACAGATTTTCCCATCTAATGCCAGTGGCTTCCCCCAAAGTAGCTCATGCATCACCATTACAAACTAACCTTATAGATAGGCAGATTAGGAGACTGGTAATGTGACATGTTTAGATGCTGGTGTTCTCCATTTCTGTGTAATATGAAGAAATGAAATTTCATTTCCAATAGTTTCTTGGACTGCTTAAAAAGGTTTAACATTGATTTTATCTGACATGTTAGTGTGGGGAGGAAGGGACCCAGCAGGTGGAAAAGAGGGACTTCAGTTTCACTAAATCCAGGCACAAGACAGGAGATTCATTTCTAACATGATGCTATCAGGCTAGCTATGTGAGGAAGTGCCAATCAGAGATGTTGAGTCTGTGAATAGATGGCATTGGGAGTATGCATGAAGTGGATTCTGATAAGGGTCTTTCCATTAATTACAAATGGGGGATTTAATTTCAGAAGCCTGTGATAAACTCCACCAAGAGTGCCTGCCTGAGTCTGGTAACAATAGGTTTCAGAAAAATTCCAATTAACAGATTGTGTCCAGTGACAAGGTTAATGGAAATGAATGTATCGTTTGGACTAAATCTTGTAAAAGCTTTAGCCAGTCTTGAGAGTAGGGAGATCTGAGCATCCCCTATCCCTCTGTGGTATCTTCTGGCAATAGAATTTAGCTGAAAATATGAGGAAGGTGACTTTAGCTCACTCTGTTCTCTGCACTGCATTTTATGTGATGAACTCTTAGCTGGGTAATTCTGTACTGTGCTGATTAATCTAGAAAGATCCTAGAACATAATGGTAGCTTTTCAACAGGGAGTCCTAGGGCAGATGTAGGAACAAACTCATTAGGGCCTGAATGCAAATCCCTAGGGAGAAGCAGGGAATATAACATCGTTAATGCTATGTTAGTAGGCTTTTCATGGCTGTGACCTGAATACATGACAACAACTCAGAGGAGGAAAGGTTTATTCTGGCTCACTGTTTCAGAGGTTCAGTCTGTGGTGAGACAGAAACATCATGGCGACAGGGCACAACAGAGGAAACTGCATAGCTAGTGGGAGCGGGGAAGTGAAGAGTGTGGGAAGGGACAGATGTAGTCCTCAAGGCCATGCCCCTAGTGACCCACTTCTTCCAGCCATGCCCCACCTCTGAACCTTGCTTCATTGGAGACCAGGCTTCAACACAAAAGCTTCTGGGGGGACACTCCAGATCCAAATCATAACTATGGTCATATCTTTGGCCCACATCGTTGCAAATTTTAAAATTCAATCAAGTCAGTCGAAGCACCAAGTTTCTTTAGAAGTACAATGGTAGATAATATGAAGCAAATCTAATTTACTACCCTGTTGATTTCCTTCTCTCTTATTCCTCCATCCCCCCTGCCTTTTTTATTTCCTTTAAAAACAAACAAACAAACGTGATTTTTAACAGGAAGCCTAAGATCATTAAGCATGATTTTGGAGTTCAGAGAGAAGGCAAAACTTGATAAGAAACAATAAAATTGAATTTTCCACCTGACCTCAATCTGAATACAAAATGGCAGTTATAGGATATTTTTTAAAAGACAGTTTAAATCATGATATCCATAAAAATTTAAAGTATACACATGTCAAAGAATCTATTTAACTTATTAATTAGCAAGGGAACCCATAAGCCAGGGGTCTGCAAACTATGGCTATAAAGCTAAATCCGGGCTGTTCCCTAATTTTTAAATAAAATTTTATTGGAGTACAGCTATGTCCATTCACTTATTTATTGTTTATGGCTATTATCATGCTATGATGTCTGAGTTACATGGTTCAAAAAACCCAGAATACTTACTGTCTGGCCTTTTATGGAATAAGTCTGCTATAGGCAATCAAGAAAGCTGAAACAAAGCCGGCACAGTGATGCATGCTTGTAATCCTAGTACTTGGGAAGCTGAGACAGAAGGATCACATGTTTGAGGACAGCCTCAGGAACTTAGTAAGACTCTCGGCAACCTAGCAAGACCCTTTTTCGAAATAATAAAAAGGGCTGGGGGTGTAGCTCAGAGGTAGAAGGCCCCTGGGTTCAATCCTCAGCACCACCAAAAAAAGAAAGAAAGAGAGAGAAGCTGAAATAAACTCATAAATGTATACAAAATAGTCAATTATCTGCAAGGCAATAATCAATTGCATTCTACCAGATAAGGAATATTTGTATCATTAATGTGTAGTTTGTAAACTCAGAAACAATCAAAGGCATGGATAACCCATAAAATATACTAGACAGGACCTCCAGTTTTCTTCTCTGCACAATCCAAAGTCTTTCCCAAATTTTCTTGACGGCTGTTAAAACTACATAAAGATACACCATTAGCAGAGTTCGCTCTATCTGAAAATGGAGTAAGAAGTAAGTTATACAGTGGTTTGTAAAGCATGAGAAAGATGTTCACCATATTAAGTCCTTGGCAATCTACTCTTGAAATTCTTAACTTTCAGCCAAAGCTAAGGTGTTCTTTCAAGGGCCACCAATTAAAATACAAAAACCCTCTGTCGAGGGCAGCTTCAGATGTGGTTATCAATAATTAACAACTTGGTATAGATTTTTTCAGAGATTATCTAACCAGTCACCTATAAGGACTTGAAGGTACAGAGACCTGGATGAAAACCTGATAAAATTTAGTGAGCATAATTTATAGAGAAATTGTCTAAAATATAAGAATAGCCCTTAGAAGGGAGTACTGGTTAAGGGTACACAGGAGCTTGTATGACAGCATTGAGTTAACAAACAGGAGGGTGAATGACACCTCTGGGTTAACTTGTACTTTTTAGTGACCTCCCTAACTTACTACAAGTAAGCAGTGATCTGGGTTTTTTGTTGTTGTTGTTGTTGTTGTTGTTGTTGTTGTTGTTCATCGTGTCCTGGACACAACTGTACCATAATTTATTATAATGATAGGGACCACATTTGTTAAGAACCGAGCATGTTCTAAGCATTATGTAGATAACACACAATTTCATTTCATCCTCATAACTTAGCCCAGCTGCCGTTACTTTTCCCATTTTATAGGCACTAAAAGGTTAGTAAATAACAAAGCCAAGAGAGCTATTTCTAAATTGCAGGGTGGAAGAGACCTCAGAATTATTATGAGCACAGTCCTTTCCAGAGTCTCCTGATCATCTACTGGTTTTGTCCCTATCAAACGGCTCTGATTACCTTGGATCTTATAGATCACAGTTGTCCTCTCTAGTCCAAGACATGTCATTACCCTGAATTACTCCAACTTCCACATGGACAGCCTATCCTGACTTATTGGCTCCTTGGCCTCTCTACCACTACTGCTCTCCATACCCACACCACTTTACCCCTCTGTGCTCATGGCCAACCCAGAGCTGGTCATGTCCTCCAGTGCCCCACTCTCTGGCCAGTCTCTCATCCTCCCAGTTTACCTACTCTGACCCTGTCTGCCCATCAAGTCTCTTGCCCTTTCTTTGGGTAGGGGCATTGCTCAATCTTTGTCACCATCTAAAGTTGTTGAGGGAGGGGTATAGGGAGAAGGATAAGATGTAGTACAGGCTTCCCTGGGTTGCACTGGAGGTACTGTCTGCTTTCTACCATGCTGCTCATCCTGTGCCATTCCCCGCAAGGATATACACACAGAGAGCAGTGAATGAGTTGAATGACAGCACTGACTGGAGGAGAAAAGACAATCTAGGTGGGAGGGCATGGTCGGTCACTGCAGACAAGTTCTTTTTTGAAAACATTTCCTCTGTGGTGTTAAGTACCAGAAAACTACATGGAGAATCAGAAAATTCCTTTTGGAAAATAGAATCAGACAGCTCCAGAAAGTTCATATACCTAGAGATATAGACAGCAATCTTCAATCTCCATGACACAAGTGGGACTAAGCAATATTCATGGGTATGTCTTAATGTCATAGACAGGCCTGGAAACATTAACAGAAGAGAAGAAATGAAAATAGCAAGAAAAGTACAAAGAAGCCAGGTGTGGTGGCGCATGCCTGTAATTCCAGTACTTGGGAGGGCTGAGACAGGAGGATTGCAGGTTTGAGACTAGCTTCAGCAATTTAGCAAGACCCTCAGAAACTTACTGAGACCCTGTTTTAAAATAAAAAATAAATAAAGGGCTGGGGGTATAGCGGTATGGCTTGGAGGTAAAATGCTTCTGGGTTCAATTAAAGGAAGGAAGGTAGGAAAGATAGAAAAAGCAAGTAAGGGGAGAGAGGACAGGATGAGCAGCATGGCAGAAAGCAGACAGTACCTCCAGTGTAACCCAGGGAAGCCTATACTACATCTTATCCTTCCCCCTATACCCCTCCCTCAACAACTTTAGATGGTGACAAAGATTGAGCAATGCCCCTACCCAAAGAAAGGGCAGATTTCTCAGATCTGAGCTCTTTTCTTCCTGGAAAGACTGACAAATGGCTCACTTACCATCGCTCCCAACTCTAGACTTTATGCCAATTGTGTTTATGTTCATTTCCAGGCCCATTCAGACCTGCTTCTTCCTTAGCCTGTAGGCTTATGTTAATTTCGGAGATTATTCTTTCCTGTGTCCAATTTACTTTATGAGCTGAGTTGCTCACTTCCCGCTGTTTTGTTTGTAGCTGTTCCTTCTAAATGTTTAACAATGTTTACTTGCTGCTCCATCCCCTCAGTTGATGACCAATGTGCAGCCTGCTTTCCACTATTGGGAGCGCATACAACCACTCTGAAGGAAATAGGTTTCTTGCAAACTCCTCCTCCTCCACCTCTCTGTTTCCCTTATTCTGTCTTAGACAGACCTGGGCATATTGTAATAACATAATTTAAGAGCCAAGCTCTAGAGTCATCTGGCTTGGGTTTGAATATTGGCTTGGCTACTGAAAATTATGTAACTGAGCTGTGCGTGGTGGTGTGCACCTGCACTCCCAGTACTTGGGAGGCTGAGAAAGGAGGATCACAGATTCAAGGCCAGTGAGCAGTAACAGAGAGATCCTGTTTCAAATTTTTAAAAAAGCTGGGGGTGTAGCTGGGTGGTAAAGTGGCCCTGGGTTCAATCCCCAGTACCAAAAACAAACTATGTAACCTCAGGCATATTCTTTAACCTTCTGTCTCAGCTCCTTCATATGGAGAGAAAATTTCCCTCACAAGGTTATTGTGGATAGTAAATGAGTAAATACATGTAATGTGCTTAGAACAGTACCTGGCACACAGCAAGCATTCCATGAATATTATCTATTCTGGTAAGAAATGACAAGAGAATGGTAAGGAGAAGCGACCAGAGACCAAAGTTCCTGAATTAACATTTGATGGGCCCTGTGTTCCTTCTCTTTCCAAATTTTAATTCTACCCTTCTGTGCTTCTCATTTCTTATACCTAGGTCCCCACACTGATGATGGACACTCAGTTCTCTGAGTTCACACCAGACATCACTCCCATCATGCTGGCCGCCCACACCAACAACTACGAAATCATCAAACTGCTTGTCCAAAAACGGGTCACTATCCCACGGCCCCACCAGATCCGCTGCAACTGTGTGGAGTGTGTGTCCAGTTCTGAAGTAGACAGCCTGCGCCATTCTCGCTCCAGACTGAATATCTACAAGGCTCTGGCAAGCCCCTCACTCATTGCCTTATCAAGCGAGGACCCCATCCTCACCGCCTTCCGTCTGGGCTGGGAGCTCAAGGAACTCAGCAAGGTGGAGAATGAGTTCAAGGCTGAGTACGAAGAACTCTCCCAGCAGTGCAAGCTCTTTGCCAAGGACCTGCTGGACCAGGCTCGGAGCTCCCGGGAACTGGAGATCATCCTCAACCATCGAGATGACCACAGTGAAGAGCTTGATCCCCAGAAGTACCATGACCTGGCCAAGCTGAAGGTGGCAATCAAATACCACCAGAAAGAGGTAAGCCAAGACAATCTCTGTTTAAGGTCTCCAGAGTTCAGAGAAGTAGAGCAAGAGTCAGCATTCGACCATGGAGACTTCTAACAAATGAATGGTTGGACAGGCTTCTCAAATAGGCATATTCAGCTAAGACACAGACAGCCTCTGTATACTTTCTTTTGACCAGAGAAATTAGCTACTGGATTCATTGATGGGAAAACATTCATTCATTCAACAGGTGCTTATTGAGCATGTTGGAAGACAGATAACAGTCACTGGCCCTGTCTTCATGGAGCATACAAGCTAGTGGTGAAGATGAAGTGTATGATCACTTTAATAAATATATAATCATACACTAAGTTAAGTACCCTGAAGGAACAGTGTTCTATGAAAGTGTTCTATGAACAGTGTTCTATGAAAGCACATAGCAAAGGCTCCTACCTTACATACTATGCCAATTGGGGTGGTGATTACAGAAGGCTTACCGTCCAGATGCTAGTAATTTATTATTATTATTATTATTTGTGGTGCTGGGGATTGAACCCAGGGGCATTCTAACTTCAAACTACACCCCCAGGCCTATTTTATTCCTTATTTTGAAAAAAGGTCTCACTAAGTTACCGAGGGCCTCACTAAGTAGTTGAGGCTGGCTGCGAACCTGCGATCCTCCTGTCTCAGCCTCTCAAGTACTGGGATTACAAGTGTGAGCCACCACGCCCAGCTACTTGTAATTATTGACACAGCTGAGTCCCTGGCAGTCCCTTAACATGGAGGTTGAGATATGCATTTGAAAGATGGAGAAGGCAGAGATAAGAATTTGAAAGATGGGGTCATACTCAGTGTTTATAGTTCTGTAGAAGGCTAGAGCAACATCTCTGAGGTTTGACCTCCAAACTGTTAGGATCCACCTCTTTTTTTTTTCTTGTACTGGAGGCTGAACCCAGGGGCACTCTACCTGTGAGCTATACAACCAGCACTATTTTTTTTTATTTTGAGATATGGTCTCACAAAGTTGCTGAGGGTCTTGCTAAGTTGATGAGGCTGACCTTGAATCTGCAATCCTCCTGTCTCAGCCTTCCAAGTACTGGGATTACAGGAGTGTGCCACCACACCTGGCTGAGTCCACCTCTTTTGAGGGAAGCCAGTTTAAGCAGACCACAGGAGAGGCTTTGCTTTCTACCTACACCAGATTTACAATCTAGCAGATGCTGTTCTGTGCCACCTTATCCAAAAATTTGGAGGAGCCTCCTATCGAACCTAATTTATCTCTTTAAGGAGGCAGCATGGTGCCACAGAAAGAGCAGCGGCCATGGAACTGAGGAGGAATTCCCACCTACTAGTTGTGTGACCTGAGAAAAGTCATCGAACTCGCCAGGACATTAGTTTTCTCATTTAGAAAATGGAGATGACAATAGCTTCTCCACCTCATAGGGCTAATGTGGGAGATAAAATATAAAAGCTAGGGTTCAGTGCATGACAGAGGAAGTGTTTTTTGTTTGTTTGTTTTTGTTTTTGTTGTACTGGGGATCAACTCCAGGGCCTCAAGCATGGTGAACATGCTCTGCCACTCAGCTACACCTCTGGCCCCAGGAAGTGCTTTAATGTCCATTTCCATCTTTCTTCCATGTTGTCTGGTGTCAAGCAGGTGGAACCAAGAGGTACCTGCCAGCTGAAGGCAAATCTCACTGTTCATATGGTCTCTCTCTCTCTCTCTCTCTCTCTCTCTCACACACACACACACACACACTACTATGCCTTTGAAATGAGGCAAAAACAAGCACACAGGCAATTTTGAAGGGGATAAAAATGCCAAAAGAGCAGCAGAGGTGGTAAATGGACAGGCTCACCCCTGAGTCTCTCTATCCTATTTTTGCTGCTGCTCACTTGCTTTAAGTTATTTCACTAAGTTACTTAGCCTAACTTTCACATGCTTGTAATCCCAGGACATGAGAGGTTGAGACAGGAGGATTGCAGGTTCGAGGCCAGCCTCAGCAACTTAGCAAGACCCTCAGCAACTTGAGACCCTATCTCAAGATAAAAAAAAATTAAAAGGGCTGGGGTATAGCTCGGACGTAGAATCCCCCTGAGTTCAATCCCTAAGTACTACAAAAAAAAAGTGAGGATATTAACAGGAGCATTTATGTCTCTAGAGAAATTTAAAGATTAAACAAAGTAAAACGGGTAATATGCTTATGCATAGCACAACAATGAGCATAGTCATCTTGTGATACATACTGGCTGCTATTAGTATTCATTTTCACTGTTATACATGGAGAACCCATGGAATATGGTTTGATTGTGTATGTTAAAATCACAGGCAATAGACGTAGCTAGGATCCACCCTGTCTTACCCCCTCCCTCCCTTTCATGGCCCTGCTGTTGATAAGTAGTATCAGTTACTATGTTAAGTAATCCACTGTAAGGTCTCATTGATTTTTCTACACTGTGATATCTATACTATATATTTCCATTAACGATGTATATCACAGTTTCAGTATTTTTTCACTTTATATAAATTGGTAGAATACCATGAGAAAAAAATCACAGGTATTTTCAGAAATGAATTGCTTTAAGTAATAGAATGGTTAATGGGAACAGAATAATTTTAAAAACAGATATTGCTGCTCACAGTGGTGCATGCCTGTAAGCCCAGTACTTGGAAAGCGAGATAGGAGGATAGCTGGTTCGAGGCCAGCCTCAGCAACTTAGAGAGACCCTGTTTCAAAATAAAAAGGACAAGCCAGATGTGGTGGCACACACTTGTAATCCTAGTACTTGGGAGGCTGAGACAGTTGGATTGCAGGTTCGCGGCCAGCCTCAGCTACTTAGTGTGGCCCTATGCAACTTAGTGAGACCCTGTTTCAAAATAAATAATAAAATAAGGCTGGGGGTGTAGCTCAGAGGTAGAATGTTCCTGAATTGAATCCCCAGTACCATAGAAAATAAAAAATAGGTATTGTAGTATCTGACTAAATTTTGCATTCTTTACCCCACTGGAAAGGAGATAAACTTCATAAAATTTATTTACCCCCTGAAAATTTAAAAAGTATTTATTTTCAAATAATTTTACTGCAATATCCCAACAATTTTTTTTGTTAATCTTCCAACTACTATATGACTTGACCAGTTCTGCTTCTTCAATCTTCAGCTACCATTTGGAAGCCACCCTGATGAGTTTCTCACTCTCACAGGGATCTGTTTGGCATATGACCATGGAATCACCCTTGGCTTCTACATTCACTGCCCTCCAACCCTCATTAACCTTCTCATCATGCTTTTTCCTCTTTGTTTCAGTCCTTTTACTGAACTGAAATTTGCCCCATCTCTTTTTTCACACTTTCTCTTATTATTGCTATTACCTAGTGTCTTTATGTTACTACCTGCTCATACGATGTATTTCTTAACTCTCATTATGCCAACCTTATTATGCCAAGGGGTTATATTTCTTTGTGTTCTCTTAATTATGTATCAGAGATTTCAACATTGTTTCTTGGGGCCAGTTGTGTATGCACTAATGTAGAAGGAGCTATTTTACTTCAGTAAAACATACATTATATAAAATTTGTCATTTCAACCATTTTTACATTTACAATTCAGTGACAGTAAGCACATTTATGTTGTGCAACCACCATCACCAGGATTCGTGTGTATGTGTGTGTGTGTGTGTTATTGGGGATTGAACCCAGGAGCGTTCTACCTCTGAGATACACCCCCAGCCCTTTTCTACTTTTTGTTATGAAACAGGGTCTTGCTAGATTGCTCAGAGTCTCATGTTACTGAACCTGCTATCCTCCTGTCTCAGCCTCCTAAAAACTGGGATTACATGCACCACCATGTCTGGCTACTAGGATTCATTTTTGAAGATGTGTAAGTTTTGAAGTGTCCACTTTTCTTTCAATAGTGAACCCATATAATTTGTTTTGTATTTTGGAGACCACATTATTTTTATAAGACTGGCCAAGTAGTGCATTTTAACTATACAAAATTTTGGATATTCATCAGTAATACAAAAGCAAGCCAAAGGGGACTATATTTATGCAAAAATCAACAAAATTTTAAGCTTGTTGCTATTCAGTGATCATTGTGAATCAAATAAATGAGAATCCTTATATTTAATAAACTGAATCATTTCAGTCAGAATACATCAAACTCCAAGTCCAGTTTTTCAGCAGAGATAATGAGTGACTCAGCTTCAATGCCAATAATTTCCTAATAAAGAATATGCTTTCGGCCGGGCGTGGTGGCGCACGCTTGTAATCCCAGTACTTTGGGAGACGGAGACCGGAGGATCCGGGTGCGCGGCCAGACTCAGCTAGCTCGCTCTCTCTCTCTCTCTCTCTCTCTCTCTACTTAGTGAGGCCCTCCGCAACTTTGTGAGACCCGGTTTCAAAATAAAGTATAAAAAATAGGGCCGGGGGTGTAGCCCGGAGGTAGAATGCCCCTGGGTTCAATCCCCGGTACCGCAAAAAAAAAATAAATAAATAAATAAATATATATATATATATATATATATATATATATATATATACTTTCACAGAGCCACATAAACCTAAATATGGCTCAATGTTTAAATCATAGCCAGAGCTAGGCCTGATGGAATATGCTTATAATCCCAATACTTAGGAGGCTGAGATAGAAGGCTCATAGATTAGAGGCCAGCATGCTGTAATTTAGTGAGAGCCTGTTTCAAAATAAAATAGGGCTGGGGGTGTAGCTCAAAGGTAGAGCACTCCTGGACACACACACAAAAATTCATAGCCAGAGACTTCAGAATCATTTTGAGACTTACATATTTTGCTCCAAATTTTCTGAGATGAGTTATCAATCGATCAATTTAGCCTAGTTAGTTTTTCTTCAAACTAAGTCACACTGAATAGTAAGTTGGGCTTGGAAATTCAGATATATCTTATGATTTGTACTTTGAAGGCATTATTTTAGAAATGTAAAACATCACTTATAT
>PVJS01058118.1:0-11865 GCA_004027185.1 Glis glis
TGAGACCCGGTTTCAAAATAAAGTATAAAAAATAGGGCCGGGGTGTAGCGCGGAGGTAGAACGCCCCTGGGTTCAATCCCCGGTACCGCAAAAAAAAAAAAAAGATACATATATAGAGGCCGGGTGTGGTGGCGCACGCTTGTAATCCCAGTACTTGGGAGGCAGAGACAGGAGGATCTGGGTTGGCGGCCAGCCTCAGCTACTTAGGCCCTCCGCAACTTAGACCCGGTTTCAAAATAAAGTATAAAAAATAGGGCCGGGGGTGTAGCTCGGAGGTAGAACGCCCCTGGGTTCAATCCCTGGTGCCCTAAAAAAAAAAGATACATATATAGGCTGGGCGTGGTGGAGCATGCTTTTAATTGCAGTCCTTGGGAGGCTGAGACAGGAGGATCACAGGTTCAAGGACAGCCTCAGCAACTTGGTGAGGCCCTTTGCAACTTAGTGAGATCCTGTTTCAAAATAAAAGAATAAAGCCGGGCGTGGTGGCGCACACTTGTAATCCCAGTACTTTGGGAGGCGGAGACTGGAGGATCTGGGTTCGCGGCCAGCCTCAGCTCTCTCCCTGTCTCTCTTTCTCTCTCTGTCTCTCTCTCTCTCTGTCTCTCTCTCTACTTAGTGAGGCCCTCCGCAACTTCGTGAGACCCAGTTTCAAAATAAAGCATAAAAAAATAGGGCCGGGGGTATAGTGTGGAGTTAGAACGCCCCTGGGTTCAATCCCTGGCACCGCAAAAAAATAAATAAATAAAAGAATAAGCTGGGCGTGGTGGCGCACGCTTGTAATCCCAGTACTTGGGAGGCTGAGACTGGAGGATCTGGGTTCGGGGGGCAGCCTCAGCTACTTAGTGAGGCATCCGCAACTTAGACCGTTTCAAAATAAAGAATAAAAAATAGGGCTGGGGGTGTAGCTCAGAGGTAGAATGCCCCTGTGTTCAATCCTCAATGCCAAAAAAAATAAATAAGAGAATAAAATCGGGCTGTGGGTGTGTAGCTGGGAGTTAGAATGCCCCTGGGTTTCATCCCCAATACCACCAAAAAAAGATAAATATATAGCCAGGTGTGGTGGCACACACCTGTAATCCCAGTACTTGGAAAGCTGAGACAGGAGGATCACAGGTTCAAGGCCAGCCTCAGCAACATAGTGAGGCCTTCAGTAAATTAGACCCTGTTTCAAAATAAAAAATAAAGCTGGGTGTGGTGTCATATACCTGTCATCCTAGTACTTGGGAGGCTGAGAGGAGGATCGCAGGTTCATGGCCAGCCTCAGCAACTTAGTGAGGCGCTCAATAACCTAGCAAGACCCTGTTTCAAAACAAAAAATAAAAGTCCTGGGGGTGTAGGTAAGAGATAGGAATGCCCCTGGGTTCAGTCCCCAATATCACACACACACAAAAATAGGGCTGGGATTGTACCCCTGGATTCAATCCCCTGTACCCCTCCCCCAAAAATATATTATGAGCATAGCTGAGGTGGGGGTTAGAAGCAAAGTGGAAAATCATTCTCAGCTTTGAGAGATTCACTGGCTTCCAAGTATGGGTCAGTGAGCTCTAGTGAAGCAGTACATGTTAGGGAATAATGCTTGGGAAGGAGGGAAGGAGTGCGTGAAGTAGTATGAAGGGAACTGGAGACCAGGACATGGAAATAAGAGTTGTTGCTGGTACCTGCTCAACCCAAAGCCTCCTACCTATTGCCTTAGTGGATGAGGGGAGTATAAAGGCATACCTCATTTTGTGGTACTGGGGATTGAACCCAGGGCTGTTCTCCCTCTGAGCTCTACACTGCCAATCCTTTTTACTTTTTGTTTTGAGATAGGGTCTCACTAGGTTCCTGAGAGTCTCACTAAGTTGCTGAGGCTGGCCTCCAACCTGTGATCCTCCTATCTCAGCCTCCCAAGTACTGGGATTACAGGTGTGTGCCACCATGCCCAACCCCCAGCTTTTTATCTTGAAACAGGGTCTCACTAAGTTGCTGAGGGTCTTGCTAAATTGCTGAGGCTGGCCTCAAACTTGTGATCCTCCTGTTTCAGCACATGCCTGGGGTTACAGGCATGTGTCGTCATGCTGGGCTTCATCTTGCCCCATTTTGAAGATGGGGAGCAAAAGCAGTGTACTAATTGTTTATGATTCATCATCAAGGTCGTGCTAGACCAAGCCACTTCTCCAGAAATAACATGGCACTGGCCATTACACACTGTCCCCCTGGTCACCTTCAGCTGTCTCTTATCTTTGCAGTTCACAAACCTGGTTCTCATATCTTACTCTTCAGTGTCAGGCCAAACATCTGGAGAAATTCTTCAATGGGTTGCTTAGAAGCTTTACCCTTCAAAAATCCCATGGTAAAGGAAATAGGTTAGCTGGGCCTTTTGTAAATACCTTGAGCAGAGGAGAAGGACCTGGATTGAAGGAAGAAGAAGGGAAAAAGAAGTGCTGTGAGATCCCAGAGAGGCTGACCATGGAGCAGCCGTGGTGATCCCTTGCAAGAAGTAGCCTGGCCTGTTTTAGCCCAAAGAGCCCTCAGCTGCTGAAACCTTTAGACAATGGCATTATAAAAACTGACATAGCTGGGCATGGTGGCGCACGCTTGTAATCCCAGTACTTGGGAGGCGGAGACCAGAGGATCCGGGTTCACGGCCTGCCTCAGCTACTTAGTGAGGCCCTCCGCAACTTCGTGAGACCCGGTTTCAAAATAAAGGATAAAAAATAGGGCCGGGGGTGTAGCTTGGAAGTAGAATGCCCCTGGGTTCAATCCCCGGTACCACAAAAAAAATAAATAAATAAATAAAAAATAAAAACTGACATAGCCGGGTGTGCTGGTGCACGCTTGTAATCCCAGTACTTGGGAGGCTGAGACAGGAGGATTGCAGGTTCGCGACCAGCCTCAGCTACTTAGTGAGGCCCTCTGCAACTTAGACCCTGTGTCAAAATAAAGAGTAAGCCGGGCATGGTGGCGCATGCTTGTAATCCCAGTACTTGGGAGGCTGAGACGGGAGGATCGCAGGTTCGCGTCCAGCCTCAGCTACTTAGGCCCTCCGCAGCTTAGTGAGACCCTGTTTCAAAATAAAGAATAAAAAATAGAGCTGGGGTGTAGCTTGGAGGTAGAATGCCCCTGTGTTCAATCCCCAGTACTGCAAAATAAATAAATAAATAAATAAATAAATAAATAAAAACTGACATATCCTAAGGGCAGAAATGTTTAAAAGTAATGGGTTGAGCAGGTCCATAGAGACCAAAAGGATATCCAACTGCCTGCACTGCTTTTGATGTCTGAATGTGTTGAGTAGTTCATAAGTGCATATTCAGAATCTAGCCTAGTTTTGATGTAGAGTACATCGGTGGGGTTCTCCAAGTCCCAGATAGCTATGAAAATTCTGTTGTTGGTTCTGTCCTCTAGACTGGCTGACTGTATCTCCTTCCTTTCTCGCCCATCTATTTCCTGCCTTTGACTGTTTGTAGTTGGAAAGAGATGAAGGAGGAAAAAGGAGCCGGAACACATAGCTGTGGTGAGGTTTTTGCTTATCTGGGACTCAAGTATGTTCTTTTCCCTTCCTTTCCTTCTGGAGTTTGGATCACTGGAGCTTGATTGTGCCACATATCTGAAGTCCCACCAGTACACAAGCCAGGCATTCCTCTGTGAAATAATTATAGTATTAGTAGCATATAAGAATAATTATAGGGTCAGGTGTGGTGACCTGGCAGGCTGAGACAGGAGGATCGCAAGTTCGAGGACCGCCTCAGCAATTTAGCGAGGCTTTCAGCAACTTAGCGAGGCTCTGTTTCATAACAAAACAAAACAAATAAAGGGCTGGATGTGTAGCTCAGGTAAAACGCCCCTGTGTTCAGTACCAAGTACCAAGAAAAAAAAAGAGAATGAAAGAATAATTATAGACATGGTAGAGCATGTCTCTAATCCTAGGACTAGGGTGGCTGAGACAGCAGGATCACAGGTACGAGGCCATCCTCAGCAACTTAGCGAGACCTTGTTTCAGAATAAAAAATGAGGCCGTGTGTGATGGCGCATGCTTGTAGTCCCAGTACGTGGAAGGCTGAGAGTTTCGCGGCCTGCCTCAGCAAAATAGTGAAACTCAGTAACTTAGTGAGACCCTGTCTCAAAATAAAAAATAAGGAGGGCTGGGGGTAGTATAGCTCAGAGATAGAATGCCCCTGGGTTCAATTCCCAGTACCATAAAAAACAATAATGCTGCTGGGTGTGGTAGCACATACCTGTTATCCCAGTACTTGGGAGGCTGAGACAGGAGGATTGCAGCTCCAGGCCAGCCTCAGTAATTTAGTGAGACCCTGTTTCAAAATAAAAAGGGCCAGGAAGTAGTTCACAAATAGAATGCTCCTGTTTCAATCTCCAGTACAAAAAAAAAGAATGCAAAATTCTGGTTGGAGTGCAAGGACCTCTTGAACCAAGGAGTTAAAGACTAGGCTTGGGCAGCAGTGAGAATCCTGAAAAAAAAAAAAAAGTAACATTTACTGAATATGCTATCTGCCAGCCACTGTCCCAAAAGGGAAATTAGTAAAAACCATTTTGGCTATTACATCTTGGACTGTAGTTGAGCAAACTTTAGCGAAGGAGTTCAAGTGTCATCAGGACCATCAGCCGAGCCGTGGGTGCTCTGCTGGTGTGCAGCGGAACCCTACCACTGCCCTGGAGCTTTCTGGACCAGTCAGTGCTGAGTCGATCTCCATGCTCACACTGACCCTGCCTTAACAGGTAATCTGTGGGCCTGAAAGGTCCTGAATTAGCCTTGTGATAGGAGAGATGGCCATGCATGTTGTTGGCCACCAGTCTTGAATAGGAATACTTCCACTTTATTGAAGAAAAACTCCAGAATATATTACTGCCATGCTCTGGTGTGCTCATAACCAAGATCCTTTCTCCAGCTGTGCTTTTACAGCTGATAGGTCACATCGTGCTGCGCCTGAGGAATGATTGCCATAGATGGACAGCCCTTACTCTGGGCATCTCTTTCAGTGTCTTAGAGATTGCCAAAGGTCCTGGGTTTGGGCTATTAATTTGTTTTACCCTACAGCCATGAATTATACAGATAGACTTTTTTTTTTTTGGTACTGGGGGTTGAATGGGGGGGGTTCTACCTCTGAACCAAACACCTAGACATTTTTATTTTTTAAATTTTTATTTACTAATTTATTTTGCGGTACTGGGGATGGAACCCAGGGGCATTCTACCTCCGAGCTGCACCCCCAGCCCTAGTTTTTATTCTTTATTTTGAAACCGGGTCTCACTAAGTTGTGGAGGGCCTCACTAAATAGCTGAGGCTGTCCACAAACCCGGATCCTCGGGTCTCAGCCTCCCAAGTACTGGGATTATAAGCATGCGCCATCACGCCCCGCTCATTTTTATTTTTTAGGTATTTATTTTCTGTGGTACTGGGGATGGAACCCCAGAGGTCTTCTACCTCTGAGCTACACCCCCCAGCCCTACTTTTATTCTTTTCTTTTTTTCTTTTTTGTGGTACTGGGGATTGAACCCAGGGGCGTTCTACCTCCGCGCTACACCCCCGGACCTATTTTTTATACTTTATTTTGAAACCGGGTCTCACAAAGTTGCGGAGGGCTCACTAAGTAGAGAGAGAGAGAGAGAGAGAGAGAGAGCGCGCGCTGAGGCTGATCCTCTGGTCTCTGCCTCCCAAAGTACTGGGATTACAAGCGTGCGCCACCACGCCCGGCTTATTCTTTTATTTTGAAACAGAGTCTCACACTAAGTTGTGGAGGGCTTCACTAAATTGCTGAGGCTGGCTTTGAACCTGCAATCCTCCTTTCTCAGCCTCCCAGGTACTGGGATTATAAGCATGCGCCACCACACCTGGCTCCATATTTATTTTTTATTATAAAACAGGGTCTCACTAAATTGCTGAGGCTCGCCTTAGTCTGGGATCTTCCTGGCTCAATCTGCCAGGTGCTGGGATTACAGGCATGTGCCACCACACTCGGCCTATAGGTGGACGTTTTGCAATATAAAAAATGTGCAACTTTATTATATGTTTGTTTGTTTTGGGTACTAGGGGTTGGACCCAGGGGCATTCTACTTCCTCCTGGCAGCCAGGAAACAGAGAGAGAGGGGCTGGGGATAAGATAGAGTCCTCAAGGGCATTCCCGGAAGGCCTCATTTCCTTCACCTGTGGACCACCTCCTACACATTCCACACTTGACTAATCAGCCATGAATCCATCAATGGACTGAGCTGTTGATGAGGTTAGAGCCCTCATATTCTGTTCAGTTCTCTGAAGCCCCACCCCTAAACTTTCCTCACTGGGGACCAAGTCCTAAACACATAAGCCTTTGGAGGACATTCCAGATGAAGACCATTAAGGCATGGTGGCACACAACTGTAATCCCAATACCTGGGAGGCTTAGTCAGAAGGATCACACATTTGAGGACAGCCTTAGCAAGTAGTGAAACTCGTCAATCTACTGAGACGATCTTGGGATCAATTCCCAGTACCACAAAAAGAAAAAAAAAGCCTCAGCATTCGCCAGTAGAACAAAAAACAAGCTTGTACTTAGCATGCCAAAGATCCTAGGTTCAATCGTGAGCATATACACACAGTCATATTCCTAAAGTACAACATGTATGAGCTGGGCGTGGTGGTGCACGCTTATAATCCCAGTACTTGGGAGACTGAGACAGGAGGATCGCAGGTTTGTGGCCAGCCTCAACTACTTAGTGAGGCCCTTCGCAACTTAGACCCTGTTTCAAAATAAAGAGTAAATAATAGGGCTGGGGTGTAGCTCGGAGGTAGAATTCCCCTGTGTTCAATCCCCAGTACCACACACAAAAAATAATATGTAGAAAAAAATCAGAATATAAAATTACATATTCAATTTTTTTGTGTGTGGTTCTAGGGGTGGAACCCAGGGGCATTCTACCTCTGAGCTACACCCCCCATCCCTATTTTTATTTATTTTTTTATTTTTTGTGGTACTGGGTATTGAACCCAGGGGCAATCTATCTCCAAGCTACACCCACCCCCCAGCCTTATTTTCTTAATCTTTATTTTGAAACAGGGTCTCACTAAGTTGCTGAGGCCGTCACTAAGTAGCTGAGGCTGGTCACTAACTGGGATCCTCCTAAATATTGGGATTACAAGCATCCACCACCACATCTGGCTACCCTGTTTCAAAATATAAAATAAAATAGGGTTGAGATGTGGCTCAGAGGTAGAATGCCCCTAGATTCAATCCCCAGTATCCCAGAACTCCCAAAAGAAACAAAAAATAAATAAATTAGGACTGGTGGTGTGGCTTAGAGCTAGAATGCCTCTGGGTTCAACCTCCAGTACCAGTGCTTGGTGGCACATGCTTGTAGTCCCAGTACTTGGGAGGCTGAGACGGGAGGAGGATTGTGGGCCTGCAGCTAGCCTCAGGAACTTAGGCCCTGTGCAACTTAGTGAAACACTGTTTCACAATAAGAAATAAAATTGGGCTGGGGGTGTACCTCAAAGGTAGAATGCCCCTGGGTACAATCCCCAGTACCACAAAAAAACAACATGAAAATACTGGGCGTGGTGACACACGCTTGTAATCCCAGTACTTGGGAGGCGGAGACTGGAGGATCGCAAGTTCGAGAACAGCCTCAGTAAGTAGGGAGACCCTGTTTCCAAATAAGAAATAAAAAATCGGGCTGGGGATGTAGCTTGGAGGTAGAATGCCCTTGGGTTCAATCCCCAGTACCACCAAAAATAAAAAATAAACTAGCTGGGCCTGGTGGCATACTTTCATTCCAGTACTTGGGAGGCTGAGAGAAGAGGCTCACAGGTTCAAGGACAGCCTCAGCAAGTAATGAGACTCTCATCAACCTAGCAAGACCCTATTTCTAAATAAAAATTTAAAAAAAAGACTGGGGTGTAGGTTGGAGGTAGAATGCCCCTGGGTTCGATTCCCAGTACCACAATAAAATAAAATAAAAAATAGATTAAAATAGGGCTAGGGGTGTAGCTCAGAGGTAGAATGTCCCTAGGTTCAATTCCCAGTACCACAAAAAAAAAAAAAAAGACAGACTCAGCTGGTGGCACAGGCCTATAATCTCAGTACCTCCTGCTGAGACAGGAGGATCACAGGTTCAAGGGCAGCCTCAGCAAATAGTGAGGCTCTCATCAAACTACTGAGACCCTGTTTCAAATACAAAAATAAAATAGGTCTGGGGGTGTAGCTTGGAGGTAGAATGCCCCTGGGTCAATCCCCAGTACCTCAAAAAAAGTATATTTCTTATTTGGAATTGTAGATTCTAGATGTCAGAAGGATGAAAGTATTTGCTCAGTGTAGATTCCAAGCTCTCCCACCTCTTCCAGGAACAATTGCTGGGAGCTGTGAAATAGGAGAGCTTGCTACATCCTGAGGTTGAAAAGAAGATTGAAAGTCGAGCATCATGGCACATGCTTATTATCCCAGTACTTGGGAGACTGAGAAAGGAGGATCGCAGATTCAAAGCCAGCCTCAGCAACTTAGCAAGGCTCTCAGCAACCCAGTGAGACCCTGTTTCCAAATAAATAAAATCAGGCTAGAGGTGTAGCTTGGAGGTAGAATGCCTCAGTGTTCAATTCCCAGTATCCAAAAAGGAAAGAAAAGATTGCAACAAAACCTTGAATCTTTAAATAGGGGTAGCAACAGAACATATTGGGAGAGTGAACAAAAAGGTCCCATGTTAGCCAGGCGTGGTGGCACACGTGTGTCTGTTATGCCAGTACTTGGGGTGCTGAGACAGGAGGATCACAGGTTCGAGGACAGCCTCAGCAAGTAGACTCTCATCAACCTAGGGAGACCCTGTTTCAAAAAAATAAAATAGGGCTGGGGTGTAGCTTGGAGGTAGAATGCCCCTGGGTTCAATCCCTAGTACTACACACACACAAAAAAAAGATCCCATGATCCTATGTTGTGTTTTCTTGGCTTGTCTAACAGCATGCCCAACTGTCCTGGTCTGTCATGCCCTTTTCCTCTGAGGCCAGTGGTGATGGCATCTTTATTCCTATGGGATATTTCACCTCCAAAGTGGGATTTTGAGGTTGGCGTGGTGGCGTACACTTGTAATCCCAGTACTTGGGAGGTGAAGACAGGAAGATTGAAGGTTTATGGCCAGCCTCAGCAACTTAGGGTGGCCCTCAACAACTTAGTGAGACCCTGTTTCAAAATAAAATAGGGCTGGAGCCGGGCGTCGTGGCGCACGCTTGTAATCCCAGTACTTGGGAGGCAGAGACGGGAGGATCCGGGTTTGCGGCCAGCCTCAGCTACTTGGGCCCTCCGCAACTTCGTGAGACCCGGTTTCAAAATAAAGTATAAAAAAATAGGGCCGGGGGTGTTGCGTGGAGGTAGAATGCCCCTGGGTTCAATCCCTGGTACCGCAAAAAACATAAATAAATAAAAATAAAATAGGGTTGGGGACGTAGCTTGGAGGTAGAATGCCCCTGGGTTCCATTCCCAGTACCATCAATAAAAAAGTGGGATTTTGGTTTTCTGTGAGTAGATTATTTTTCCAAGGCAGTTATTTTGTTGATTAAATATTGACTAAATGTTTGTGGGAAGTGCTTAAAATCTACATTTCATCTGCAATGTAGTACATCATTAAATAACACTCTGCTCTATTTTTTCTAGGGGTGAGCCCCTCCAGACTCCGGATAGGAGATCAAGAGTTTGATTCATTGCCTGCTTTACTGGAATTCTACAAAATTCACTATTTGGACACTACAACATTGATAGAACCAGTTTCCAGATCCAGGCAGGGTAGTGGAGTGATTCTCAGGCAGGAGGAGGCAGAGTATGTGCGAGCCCTCTTTGACTTTAATGGGAATGATGAAGAAGATCTTCCCTTTAAGAAAGGAGACATCCTGAGAATCCGGGATAAGCCTGAAGAGCAGTGGTGGAATGCAGAGGACAGCGAAGGCAAGAGGGGGATGATTCCAGTCCCTTACGTGGAGAAGTATAGACCTGCCTCCGCCTCAGTATCGGCTCTGATTGGAGGTAACCAGGAGGGTTCCCACCCACAGCCACTGGGTGGGCCGGAGCCCGGGCCCTATGCCCAACCCAGCGTCAACACTCCGCTCCCTAACCTCCAGAATGGGCCCATTTATGCCAGGGTTATCCAGAAGCGAGTCCCTAATGCCTACGACAAGACAGCCTTGGCTTTGGAGGTACATAATGTGTAAAATGTAGAAAGAAGAGATCTGCTACAGGGTCTCCCTTTCTGACCTCTTAGAGCTTTGTAGGAATGCTGAAAACAGAACCAGCATTGTGATGTTGTTGTAGATATTGAACCATTAAGTACTGATTTTTGGCATTTAATGTTGGGGTTTCTCTTTTATATAGAAAACCTGTCTTGCAATGAGTAAACTTAAAACTGTATAACTGAATGTTCTTATTGATCTACTAAACAAACTGACTACTTTTAATAATACCACCTGAATTCACAGAAATTAACCTAAATTATTTTGTCTCATCTATATCCTAATCTCTTCCTTGCTTTCTCTTTGTAATTGTCTAAAAGAAGGTGGATTTACAGATTTAAGTGTAATAAGTGATCTCTAGGAAAGCATTTAAGTGAAATTTTCCCACAAATACAAAATGTTTTTACTTTAGGGGATATGAAGTTCCTTATGATTGTGTTCATAAAGAATCAGGAGGGGGTCTGGGGGTGTAGCTTGTTGGTAAAGTGCTTGCCCAGCATGGACAAAACCGTAGGATCAATCCCTAGCATCAACGAAAAGAAGAAAATGAGGAGGAAACACTGAAGTATACTATAGGTATGAAGAGATCCATACCTCAGAGTGTTAATTCCAAGAAGCAGGAGATTTACTTGGTCTTTGTTGTTCAATGTATTTTACAGGCATGAAGCCAATTCTACCTAAGGAATTTATTTTTGCCTTTTTCTGGGGAATGCTTATTGTTGATAGCTCATCACCCTTTTTTTTCTTTTTCTTTTTATTTGTGTTACTGGGGATTGAACCCAAGGGTATTATACCTCTGAGCCACACCCCCAACCCTATTTTATTTTTCATTTTGAAACAGGGTCTCACTAAGTTTCTGAGCTTGGCCACGAACCTGTGATCCTCCTATCTCAGCCTCCCAGGTAACTGGGATTTCAGGCGTGCGCTACCATGCTGGACTGCTCATTGCCTTCTGACCAACCATGACATTGTGTTTATTCCTTTCCTCCTTTCTTTAGCTCTCACTACTTTGCCTCTTACCTTCTTTTGTCCATCCTTTATTCTCTCACACTCTCCCTCGCTTTCTTCCTTTTTTAGTTTTGCATAGCTAGTAGTAAAAGCTGCTACAGGCCAGTCATGGTGGCACATTCCTGTAATCCCAATATTTGGGAAGCTGAGACAGGGGGATCACAGGTTCAAAAAAGCCTCAGAGCTGGGCGTGGTGGCCCACACTTGTAATCCCTGTACTGGGGAGGCTGAGACAGGGGGATCGCAGGTTCAAAGCCAGCCTTGGCAACTTAGTGAGACTCTCAGCAACCTAGTGAGTCCCTGTTTCCAAATAAGAAATAAAATCAGGCTGGGGGTGTAGCTAAGAGAGAGAATGCTTCTGGGTTCCATCCCCAGTACCAAAAAAAAACCAAAAAAGAACAGCCTCAGCAAATACTGAGAATCATCAACCTAGGGAGACCCTGTTTCACAATAAAAATAAAATAGGGCCGGGCGTGGTGGTGCACGCTTGTAATCCCAGTACTTTGGGAGGCAGAGACCGGAGGATCCGGGTTCGTGGCCAGCCTCAGCTCTCTCTCTCTCTCTCTCTCTGTCTCCCTCTCTCTCTCTCTCCCTCTCCCTGTCTCTCTCTCTCTCTCCCTGTCTCTGTCTCTCTCTCTACCTAGTGAGGCCCTCCGCAACTTTGTGAGACCCGGTTT
>PVJS01058119.1:0-11866 GCA_004027185.1 Glis glis
TTTCTTTCTTTCTTTCTTTCTTTCTTTCTTTCTTTCTTTCTTTCTTTCTTTCTTTCTTCTGCTGTTGTTACTTTAACATAGAGCAGAGTGTGGCTGGGGTTGTAGCTCAGTGGTAGAGCCCTTGCCTAGCATGCTCAAAGCCCTGGGTTCAATCCACAGTAATGAAGAAAAAAAAAAGAGCCTCACACAGAGCAGGCAGAGGCAGGGAAGCGCTTTTCATCATCTCCACTCAGAGGCTCTGTGCAATCAGATTATATTCCAGGGCACTGTCTCGGGATTCTCCCAAGGAAACAAGTTAAATGCATCTCTAGCTGGGCATGGTGGCGCACGCCTGTAATCCTAGTACTTGGGAGGCTGAGACAGGAGGGTCACAGGTTTGAGGACAGTTTCAGCAAGTAGTGAGACTCTTATCAACCTAGGAAGACCCTGTTTTAAGAAAATGGGGGGCTGGGGGTGTAGCTTGGAGGTAGAATGCCCCTGGGTTCAATCCCCAGTGACACACACACACACACACACACACACACACACACACACACACAGCATCTCTGGTTCTGAACCAGGTGAGAGAAGGAGACTAGAACCTGTAGACACCATCATTGCACAGCCAGGCCTGATTTAAGGTCGAGGTCCATGGTGTGCAAGCAGGAAGAGCAGAAAGGGACCAAGGGCCAATCACCTTGGCCTGGCCATAATCTATGAGTTGGTGGCTGTCTCCTTGACAACATCATCAGATATATTAAAGTTTGGGGAGAAGAGGTTAATTAATAAACACACACACACACACACACACACACACACACACACACACACACACATATATATATATATATGGAGTGAAAATTCTCTCTGTGTACACCTGGCCCTGGTCATTATTCTCAGTGTATTTGAGA
The DNA here is from genome assembly GCA_004027185.1 of Glis glis. Lineage (NCBI taxonomy): Eukaryota > Metazoa > Chordata > Mammalia > Rodentia > Gliridae > Glis > Glis glis. The sequence goes on from PVJS01058119.1 coordinate 891, forward strand.
TGCTTAGATAACAATCATTTCATCCAGAAAACACTGACCTCTGACTGCTTACAACATCTCAGGAAAAACAGGGTTCAGTTAAACCTGCCCGCCGGCCTTGGGGGGCACATCTGGAAAGAAGAGGGCGGGGCATCGTTCTCAACTGGGGCGAGTCAGGCAAAGTCTACAGACACTTTCAGTTGTCACGTTAGGGGATGGTATAATTCCATCTGGTAATTAGAGGCCGGGAATGCTGCTAAACCTCCTACAATGCACAGACATCTCTCCCCATCCCCCAAACAAGCATTTATCTGGCTTAAAATGTCAATATGTCAAGATTGAGAAGCCATGCTCTAGTGGAACATTTATATTCCTTTTCCTTATCCTTACATAAAGCATTTACTGAACTAAATGAATGAGAGAGAGAGAGAGAGAGAGAGAGAGAGAGAGAGAGAGAATATGAATGGATTCTCACATTTCTAAACAAATGCAAGTTATATAACTGGGATATTAACATTCTAGATGCACTGCAGAGACAAATTTTCAGCTGTGTATCCTTTCCATTATATCATTAAACAGCAAAGCAAAAACATTAGCCTGAAATTGCAGAACATACACATCTTCCTAATAGCATGAAAGAAATAAAAAAAAGCATATTAAGGTCCTATTCCCGATATGAAATGGACACATCCAAAATTTCAATGTGCAGCACCTCTAATCCCTTAAAATATGCTTTCAGGTAAAGTTACAATGATCTGTTCCAATCATGTAACATTCCCAAGCACATATTTCAACTTCCTCTAGATGTAGACACAGAAGGGAACATTTTGAGTGTGATAGGTTATTGCATAAAGCAGTTGATGCCTTGGAAAATGGATCATTTCATAAAGTAGTGCTGTAAATATTTTTATTGAGTACATCAAGTTTCAGTTGACTGGTCCCCACTCTGTTTTGCATTTCTTCTGCAGGATCTACCACTGTAGAAACTGCTGCTGCATAAACATCTCCATGTAGCACAGCAAAGACTTAACCACCTACGCCCTCTGGCCATAGTTACAGAGAAGCCAGTCTCCCTCATACGTAACCAGCTTGTTAGCTCATGTCCAAAATGGAATGGCTTTTTGCTTCATCATTTTGAGCCTGCATTTTGGGTTTTTTTTTGTGTGTGTGTGGTTCCTGGGATTGAACCCAGGGGCATTCTACCTCTGAGCTACACCCCCGGCCCTATTTCTTATCCTTTATTTTGAAACCAGGTCTCACGAAGTTGCGGAGGTCCTCACTAAGTAGCTGAGGCTGGCTGCGAACCTGGATCCTCCGGTCTCCGCCTCCCAAGTACTAGGATTACAAGCGTGCGCCAGCACGCCTGGCTGCATTTTGGTTTTAAGAGGGATTATTTCTTGGTAATGACTGCTGGGTCATATAAACTAGATAGCTATTTACAGTATGGTTGGTTTTGTTCTTTGATCAGAGAGCATTGGCACTTTGTGGCTCTTTTTCCCCTCCAAGACTCTAGCACCTGCTAGCTTATTATAGTCTGAAAGGCTAAATTGGTACGAAGTCAATCTGGAAATGTCTGAGATGGCCTCAGAGTGTTTCTTCATGTCTTAGGTGCAGAACAGCCCAACTGCATTTGCTTTATCTGAGCGATGTGCAGTCGAGCCCTGATTCCCGTGAGACTTGGGGCCAAGTGCCCACCTCACGAGGCAGCACAGCAGAGTGATTGGAAGTGATGATTTTAGAATTGTGCCTCCAACACATGGTTAATTGTGTGGATACTGAGAAAGTTGCTTACTGTATCTGAGCCTGAGTCTTTTCATTTACAGAGCAGATATCATAATACTGCATCGGTGATCATGGGGATTAGTAAGGCTCCATAAAGGCAGCTTTGGGAAAATGAGAGGTGCCATTCATTGCTCATGAGAGACCTCTCCACCACCTTCCTTCTTAACATGGATGAGAAATCTTGGTTAGCAGTGAGGGCTGGGTACCAAGTCTTTCAAAATCTGGTCATTCCTTCCCCATATCCATTGAGGAATTAGTCAACTTACTCTTTTGTCACTAATCTGTGTGATCTGCAAGTTCTGTGGCTGCTCTCTGCCAAAAGGCAGAAGTCTCAGACCTTTCATCCACCATAGTACTCATACTCCTTCATCCCCCTCCACAGTTACCCCAGAACTTGAATATTCTCTTGGTGAGCTTAAGCCAACCACTCTTCCGCCCAGCTTCCTGGGTCCCCTGCTTACTCTGCTCACAGCAGGGCATCCCCAGGCTGGCTGTCTTTCTCTGTGTGTCAGGTGGGAGCCTCGTTTCTTTCTGGCACTATTAGGAATCTGGTGGCCTTTAAAGGTCTGGCCAACACTGGATTCTCACTTGCATTTCACTCTGCTCCCCCAGGGCCAGTTCTTTCTTTGGTTCCTCATCTTCGATGGGTCCTGGTAGAAGCTTGGGCCATCGGTGTCACCTTGTGCTGTCACAATGCCTCAGCCTCTTTCCTCATGGCGATTGGAAAGGTGTGTGTCCTATTGCCTTCATAGGAGGCGGAGGTAATCCTGTGACATTTGACAGCAAGTCACCAGATTGGGATCTTTGTGCATAGGAACAATGTTGTCTCTATTGTTTTATCTAAGTTAACCATGTAAAGGGTGTTAAGTAGATGTTTGTTGAATGAACGAGGATATATGGGTAATACAGATAAACGAGTCCTTTATTTGCTCTGATGCTGAGTGTTTTTGGGGAGGTGTGGGGCAGGTGGGGTGTGTTAGAGGGATGACAGGCGGGGTATACAGTGGTTAGAACAGTGGGCCCAGAACTCTAGGAGGCAGAATCTACATGACAGGCAATGGGAAACCACCACAGAGGTTTCAGCTGAGGAAGGATGTTTAGATAAAAAGCATTGATATGTCTAATTATTTTAAACGTTGCCTTGGAGCTGGGCACCATGGCATATGCCCGTTATCCCACTACTTGGGAGGCTGAGACAGGAGGATTGCAGGTTCGAGGCCAGCCTCGGCAACTTAGTAAGATACTTAGCAACTTAGCAAGACCCTGTTTCAAGATAAAAACAATAAGATAGGACTCAGGGTATAGCTCGGAGGTAGACTGCCCTTGGGTTCAATCTCCAGTACCAAACAAAACAAAACAAAACAAAACAAGAAACAAATGTTGCCTTGGAATCTGCCCCCTCAAAAAAAAAAAACCCTCAGAGAAAATTAATTTAATTTACTTCTATTTAAAACAGCTATATGTCTGACTAGTGCCTTTTATGTTATATTCTGAACAAAATAAAATAACAGGACATGGCTAGCATCCATGACTATGGATGTAGAAGGCTCCTTTCTTTAGTTTTAGATTCTACCTTCCTCTTCTCTGCTATTTGAGCTTCTAGACCTTGAAAGCATGACTGGTGAGAACCGAAGGCTGACTGGGTTCTAGGAAGCTGGGCTCGCTGCTGGGGAGTGGGAGGATTATGCAACACATCAGAGGCAAATGCCACGTCGACACTTCGCTAACAGGAGACCCCATAGGGCAGGAAGATCGTATGTGCTCCCGATCAGCCGCTTCAGCAAGTCATGACTCTTACAAGTCTTTATTGTAATCTAGACTGCAGCCCATCAACTCAGAAGATGCAGAAAACCATGAAATGAATTCACACGCACACTCTTTCATTTGTTACTGGCTGTTATGTTGACATTATCCTCTTTCATGTAAGGAGGAGAGCATAATAATTGTACTAGCCAGTGATATATATGTGCCTTTTTAAGAATAAACCATTTCTTAGCAATGGTCAAGAATTATTCTCTTAATACAAATGTGTTGCTATTGTTATAAGACTTTCTGCTCTTTTGTATTAATTAGTATTCAGAAGGAATTGACTTGGATTTCTCTGTATTTTTCATGTGAGTAGAATCTCAGACATGCTACTTTTGTCAAGAATATCATGTTTTATTGCACCATTTGAAGGATATAGGATGATGGACTGGAAATAATAATTTTTGGCTATTTTTTACAGGCCATGTAAAAGTGTCATTTGAATGACATTGACATAAGATTACTTAGACAATATCCTGAGTATTTTGCTTTGTTTGTTAGCATTGCATCAATATAACCAATAGAGTAAGCAGTAGAATCCTCTAACAATAAAGATATTTTTCTATGTAACTGACTTCTAAAATAATATAAAATAAAATGTTTATACAAAGTGTAATTTTATTGCTCTGGATATTTTATTTAAAAAGAGATAAATGATCTAAGCTACAGCATATGCAACACCATTTAGAACATGTTTGGCAAAAGGCTGTTTAGACGGACCTTGATAAATGTGGCTGTCATGCCCCGAGGGAATGAGGGGAGAGCTTTGGCCCACAAGCTTGGGGACTGCCAGGTCACAGCTTCTGTGCCACGCTTCCCGGTCCCACTAGTTAGTGTGGGTCAGCTACCAATGCCACAAGCTCATGGCAAATTAGATAATGAAACACGTATATTTTCAGTGTCCAACCTACACAAACATGGGATTTATGTTGATTTAGTCCGTAAGGCTGCTAACCCCAGGTGACTTCCTTTTGATTGTCCCAGCCTGCTTTGTTCAAGACAGAGCATCTGGAGGCTTTATTCTTCTTGCTGGTCCCCAGAGGTGGCCGTAAGGTGTAACCTCTGGATCAAAACTGGGCAGGGAGCTAGGGATGTAGCTCAGTGGTAGAGCCTAGCATCCGAGGGCCCTGGGTTTCACCCTCAGCATTGCAAAAAAACGAGAAAGCAATGAGCAAGAACCCGGATGGGCAGACCCACCAAATCCTTAACTGGCAGACCCTTTGGGAATTAATGCCTAGAAGATCCCCAGTGTATCATTCATTCATTCATCCATTCATTCATTCAATGCATCATTCATTCATTGAGTAAAAGGAAATCCGAGCCTTGCCGCGGGTGTGATGCTGCGCTTAGTGCTGGGGATAAAGGTGCGAATGAACTGACTCTGACCCTCCATGGTTCTCAGAGCAGGACCTGCATGTTCTTCCTGCTCTCGTTTCTTTGTTCTGTTTGACTTATGGAATTCCTTCTCCCCCGTTCTCCTCCGGTGCATGTTTATGGCTGTGCTCGCCCACTGTGCGTCCCATGGCAACTCTGATTTGGCGGGTAGTTTATTACTTGCTCCATTTATAGATGAGGAGGTACAGGAGCCTTTCTACACTTGAAGTCCAGAAGCCTGTTTGCAGACACCGAAGCTGCAAGCTGGGAGACGAGGTGAGTGCTCCCCTGCTTTCGAGGCCTCGACATTCAGGCCTTTCCTGAGGTTCAGAAGAGCCCCGAATTGAGCTGCTCAAAAAATAATTTTTCATGTAAAATTATTTCTAGGTTGAGGGAAAATGACAAATCTCACCGTGGTGTAATTTACTTGACCACTGGATGTCACTATTGCTCCATAGAAACATCGCAGACACTGCCCCAGGCTCTAGGAGTGGGAGCATGTGTAGGTCTGTCTCTGCATTTTTAACACTCTTGCTTTTGTCCAATTTGCATGACAGTCACCCCCAGAGCTTCTGTGAAACAAGGCTGGATTGTAAATAAGCATGGTAACAAAGAAATGCAAGTCGTCTTGCCCAGGAGTAACCATGGCTGATGATCTGATTTAGGTGTTTGGACACTTGCAAATCATCCTCAGAACGGCCTGAATGAAAGCCCGGCACTTTCCCCTTTGTCTGGATGTCTAGATTATTAAGTGTCTGCACCACACAAAGACCTAGCCCAGCACTCCTGCCCTGAAGAGTCTCATGTTAGAGGTCAACTCTTCCAACACTCTGCCCAGTGCAGGACACCCCTCCCTCGCCCCCACCTTCACTACCATAGGACCTGCACGAATGGCCTCCCACTTCTATTGCATGTCCCCAGAAAGCAGGCTCACAGATTCTGCAGGCATTCCAGTCCACCACTGGGGTGCTGGGATCCAGCTGGAAGGGGTAGGAAGGTCCTTCTTCAGCTCCTGCGCTTGCTATTCTCCCATGGATGCTATGCAATGTGATACAGTCATTTGTAAAAGATGCTGTGGGAATTTGGAGGAAGGGGCTTGGCCCAACCCAGGGAGTGTGGAAGGGAGCAACCACGAAAGGGTCAGTTTGTGGAGCAGGATAAGTGGGGCTTGGGGGTTTAATCAGATCGTACAGTGCAGTAGATGCTTAGTCGGCTGCATGCAGACGCTGAGCTCTTCCTATAATGCTCCTGGTAAGCATAGAAGTTTGCCAAATTTAGCAGCAGTTACATTTAATTAACAGAGTTCTCTTTCCCTAAAGCTACGTGTAAGGTGGAATCTCATAATCGAGTCTGGGTTTGCACAGGCTTCTGGTGTATAACTGCAGGGCCGCTGCTAGGGAGAGACTTCGCATTTTGGAGCCAGGAGGAAGCATTACCTGGTTCTGCTCCTTGCCCACTGTCATTCCTTCTGTGTAGACTGGGGCTTACCCACTGGCAGGAGCATCTCTTCTGCACCACTCCATCCCTCATTTAGAAGCCCAAGCAGGAGTGCTGAGGGCCCCATCTGGAGTCACTGAAGACAGAAGAGCTAAAGAATCCCTGCATTTTTACAAGCCCCAAGGCCCTCGGGGGAAAGATGCTTTTTATCCATTACTAATGGGCGCTCTCAGCTTTTCCTTTGGCTCATTTCTGGTTCAGAATTTTTGTGAAATGCCTAAGATCAGATGTTAGCTCTGGAATCCAACAGATACAGGCTTAACTCTTGGCTGGGCCTCTTTCTATCTGTGTAACCTCAGGCAAATCACTTAGCTTCTTTAAACTTCAGTTTTCTCTCCTGTAGAAAGAAGACAATTAGAATCACAATGTCAACCCTCTGGAGTTGTGCTGAGGATGAGAATGCATTTAAGGTGTGTAGCACAGTGTCCGCATATTATACATGCTCCAAAGATGCTAACGGCTATTATGGAGTTGGATAAATTGACTGAAGAGAGGTCAGAAGAAATTTGATATTATGATTATAAATTTTAGAGAGGCCCAGAAGGGCAAATAATCAGACCACAGCATTCACTCAAGTAACAAATATTTTAAAAAGCCTTTTATATCAGGCGTGATACATGTTGGAAGACCCAGTCTGTTTCAGAGAGCTGGCAGCTGAGTGGTAGAGACACATCAATATCATAATACACATGGTGGATGCAATGCAGAAATATGGTCATAGGTTAGTGTGTTAGTCAGCTTTCCATTGCTATAACAAAATACCTGATGATCAACTTAAAAACAGACAAGGTTTATTTTGGCTCGCTGTTTTGGAGGTTCCCGTCCGTGGTCAATGAGCCTGTTGCTTTGGGGCCTGTGGCAAGGCCACACATCATGGAAGGGAGCACATGGCGGAGGAAGCTGATGCTAAGAAGAGAGGGAGAGACCAGTGTCTCACAATCTGCTTTGAGGGCACCCCCTTGATGACCCAAAACCTCCCTCAAGGCTCCACCTCATAAAGGTTTCCACCTCTTCCCAAGAGTGCTAAGCTGAGGACCAAGTCTTTGACAAGTGGGCATTTGGGGACATCCCAGATCCCAGATGTAGCTGTTACACAGTACCAAGTATAGAGACTCGGATTTCTATGGACACAAATTTAATGTAAAGATGCATCTAATTATTTTTTAAAAATTGGTAGATTCTGTTGTTTAAAAATCTAGGGGTTTGGACTGGGCTATAGTGGTGGTTGCATAAACATGGCAGCATCATAGTCTACCAATCCTTTCTGGAACGTGGAGCTATTATGTAACAGCATACTTGAAAGGCATTTCGAACAAATGGGACTTTTATGCTCCTTCACCATATAAATGTTTATGTTCAGAGCAATAAAATTAAGATTGCCAGAAAAGATACCACGAGCACATTCATATTTCCAGTTGACAATACCTTTCCCATCTGAATGTACTTCCTGTCATTCTTGCTGGGCTTTTATATAAATCATCTCGATGTTTAAACCAGTTTAAGCTTTATATGAGTACATACTGTGTGGATTTAAAAAAATATGCAGAATCAATTTCTTTTTACTCAACTAATTATTGTAGTGGTGCTATTTAGATCGCACACTGGCAACATTGCCCCTCAGGCTACATCCTTCTTGACAAATGTGGAATGTTGAGCTATAATTTTTTCTACCTCATATAAAATGTTAATTGCAGACAAGACTTCAGAATATATTTACCAGCAGCCTATTTTTTTTTACAACTATTCATTTAACCAGCATTATTGAGTACCTAGAATGCACACAGTCCATCAGACATGAAGTCACAGATTGAAATCCCTTTTCTCACTTGGCAGAGGCCAACATTATATTGTTTCTGTCAACCTGTTTGCTGATGTGGACTATCGTCTGCGGAGGCAAAGACCTTCAGTGTGAGTTTCTTAAAAGAAGAGTTGTGGAAACATAAGTTCTACAACAACAACAACAAAAAAACAATTACAACAAAAAACCCCATTGAAATAACCCATGTTTGAACTGTATGTAGTAGAAGGATTCCATCAAAAAGTAGAATAATGGGTCAAAAATTTCTGAACTTCCAATAAGTCTATATAATGAAGAAGGAGCCAGGTGTGGTGGTGGACACTTGTAATCCCAGTACTTGGGAGGCCGAGACCGGAGGATCAGGGTTCGCGGCCAGCCTCAGCTACTTAGTGAGGACCTCCGCAACTTAGTGAGAGACCCTGTTTCAAAATAAAGAATAAAAAAATAGGGCTGGGGGTGTAGCTCAGAGGTAAAATGCCCCTGGGTTCAATCCCCAGTAGTGGAAAAAAAATAATGAAGAAGGAATAATTGCTATGTCCACATGGCTTTCTGAGGAGGGTGGATTTTATTTCGTGGAAGGCCCTTTTGTGAGCATGGAGATGTGCCTCTTACACAAAGGCAGGACGAAGGTTGAATCTGGGTAAAGTGGCTCAGGGAAGGAAGCTGAATTTCTCTGCACAACAAGGACTGAGAATGGTGAGACTGACAACGGTGAGGTTTCCAAAACCAATCCAGGTGGAGGAAGCATAATCGGGATGGCTGAGAGGGCAGGAGAGGAGAGGAAATGGGGAGATGGGATGGTACTTTCTATAAATCTTAAGAAAGAAGATAAAATGTGCAAGTAATGTATCTTTAAGAAGTAATGTATCTACTTTGAACTGTTGCCCTTCCCTAAGAAATGTCATTTAATTTGAACACACACACACACATATACACATACACCTGTAATGACCACATTTTAAAAGAACCTATGCTTATTTTCCTACTACCTGTGATGACAAAGAGAGGCAGGTGTTGGTTTTCTGGAACCAGGTGGCCTGTGCTTAGTTGTGGACCAGCGGGCAGAGTGGAGATGCCTCTTCCCACTGTTTTTTTCTTTGAGGGTGACAACTGTCCTACCAACTTTTAGAGTCCCCAAAGTTCTGAAGAAGGTATTTTGGACTTCTTTTCTCTTTCTCTCTCTGTATTTGGGAACCAGGTGGAAGAGGGAAAAAAAGACTTTGAGAAGTCACACAAAGGTGGAGTAGGTAGAATTTTTGCTCCTGGTTTCTTTTATTTTCTTCTTTTCAAAACTTTCTCAGGAAATAAAAAAAAAAACTTTCTCAGGTACTGTTATCCCAGTGATTCAGGAGGCTGAGGCAGGAGGAGCCCAAGTTCCAGGCCAGCCTGGGAAACTTAGCAAGACCCTGTTTCAAAATAAAAAATAAGCTGGGCGTGGTGGTGTATGCCTGTAATCCCAGTACTTGGGAGGCTGAGACAGGAGGATCGCAGGTTTGAAGCCAGTCTCAGCAACTTCGTAAGGCTGTCAGCAATTTAGTGAGACTCTGTTTCAAATAAAAAATAAAATAGAGCTTGGGGTGTAGCTCAGAGGTAGAATGCCCCTGGGTTCCATCCCGAGTACCTAAAAATAAATAAATAAAATGAAATAAAATAAAATAAAAACAATATGGACTGAGGATATAGCTCAGTGGTAAAATACCCCCAGGTTTGATCCCCAGGACTGCTAGAAAAAAATCCTCAGTGATGAAGTAAAGTCACAATAGTTGTTTTTGAATTCTGCTTACTATAATTTTATTCACCACTCACATTTAGCACAGGGAATCATTTCAGCCGATCTGAAGATCTCTTTAAAACTTGACTCCATTGTGTGAGGAGCCACTGGAGCACGCACACACACCATTTATTTGGACCAGTTATACTCGGTGTATTTGCCAAAATGTTCTTAAAAGGTTGCACACATTAACAGGAAATTTCAAGTGGATTTTCATTTTAACGGCCTTTTGTATGACTCTTCTCTATTGTTTCTGATGTATTATTTACTGTGTTAAGTAAATTTACGGGGTTTGTTCTGCTGGATAGGAGTACCTGCCTAAAGCAGGCAGTGAACGAGATCATGAAAGGGGAATTATCATTGCTGTTACCAGTTTGAACTGTTTAAGCATAAGACATAAATCAAATACATACATAGTTACCATATATAAAGATCACCTATATTTATGTCATAAATATATAATAGATTCATATAAATTGATGGGTAGCATATATTTATATATCTGATAAATATATGGCTAATATACATTTATAGATACGCAAGTCTCGGAACTTCCAACGAGAGGTCTAAGTTCGCACACACACGCAGGGGCTGAGAGCTCCTCTGGAGCAGTGGGCAGGGACCAGGAGGCAGCTGGCTCCTAGCTGAGACCCCTAGCGGTGGAGGGCGGCTCTGCCCCTCCGCATCTCGCTTTCCTGAGTCCCTGGCCCCACTGCAGTGTTTCCTATGCGGTATGTGCTCAGGTCTCAGGAAAGAAAGGATCTAATCCGTTGATGAGCAGAAGCTTTGTAGTTTAATGCTATCCCACTTATTAATTCTTGTTTTAATTTCCTGTGCTTTGGAGGTCATGTTGAGGAAGTTCCTACCTGTGCCTATATGTTGGAGTGTTGGACCTATGGCTTCTTCTAATAATTTCACAGTCTCTGGTCTAACTTCCAGGTCTTTGATCCATCTTGAGTTGACTCTTGT
>PVJS01058120.1:0-11864 GCA_004027185.1 Glis glis
GAAGGCCCTCCGCAACTTCGTGAGACCCGGTTTCAAAATAAAGTATAAAAAAATAGGGCCGGGGTGTAGCGCGGAGGTAGAACGCCCCTGGGTTCAATACCCAGTACCGCAAAAAAAAAAAAGAAAGAAAGAATAAAAAATAGGGCTGGGGGTGTAGCTCGGAGGTAGAATGCCCCTGGGTTCCATCCCCAGTACCGCAAAAAAAAATAATAAAAAAATAAAAACCAAACTTAACAGCAACAAAGACCATAAAGAAAAACTACGCACATTTTTAATAAAAACAGGACCAGTGTTACTGATTTTTCCCTTTGCCTGGGCTCTGGGCCTGGCCTCCCACTGACTGTGCAGCCTTAGGCTAGTGGCTGTCCCTCTCTGACCTCAGCTTCCATCTGTAAGAGGAGCGGGTTGGAAGGAATGCTCTCTCACTGAGCCTTTCTGCAGCGACAGTCTAGGACTGAGGACAGGAAAGAGGCCTCCAGATGAGGCAGGTCTGGGCAGAGCGACGCGGGCCTGGAGCTCAGCCCTCCCACCCAGGTCGCCCCACCACCTGGGGAGGAGCGTGACCTGGTGGTGTGCGGCTAGTTCTTAACCTGCCGTTTCTCTGCTCTGCGGCTTGGCTGTGGCCTCGCTGGGTGCCAGGGAAGACTGGAGCAACCACGGGCAGGAAATAATGATTTCAGGGACTGTTCCCCAAATCCTAGCCATGACAATGCCACATCCACCTCTGTCACTGCTGGGCAAGTCCCTGGGACAGGCGTGGCATCAGGAGGTGCTTAATGGTGGCGGAGTCTTGTTATAATCGGCACAGAGCTTTCTGGCTTCTGAAGAGTTACCCCTGGACCCCGCACAGACACAGCGCAAGGATGACACCGCTGGTTTACAGATGAGTAAACTGAGGCCCAGAGGGACTAAGTATAAGAACACAGGCTAGAGAGTGGGGTCAGAGGTCACTCCAGTCACCCGCCCCAGTTTGGCTGGGACTTTGGAGCGTTCAGTGTGTGCAGAGGAGGAAAGGGGACATAGGAAAGGGCTGTTGGGGTTCAGCTCCTCAATCCCCAGGTTAAGAGCTGCCCCCACCTGGCTCCTGCCTCCCAAACCATACGTGGAGGTGTGTGGGTGAGGGAACCATTGAGCAGTGCTGTGTGATGAGAGGTCATGCCGACCTCTGGATCTTGCCTGAAGACTCACGACCCCCAGGCTGGGTGCAGCCCAGGGGTAGAGCGCTGCCTAGCATGCAGGAGCTCCTGGGTTCAATGTCAGCACCTTTAAAAAACATGCTCAGCCGGGCGTGGTGGCACACGCTTGTAATCCCAGTACTTGGGAGGCTGAGACTGGAGGATCCAGGTTCACGGCCAGCCTCAGCTACTTAGTGAGGCCCTCCGCAACTTAGGGAGACCCTGTTTCAAAATAAAAGAACAAAAAATAGGGCTGGGGGATAGCTCGGAAGTAGAATGCCCCTGGGTTCAATCCCCAGTACCACAAAAAAAAAAAAATGTTCTAAGTTCTTGCTTTGCCGAGTGTTTTCTTTGTTTTTTGTTTTTTTGTTTTGTTTTGTTTTTTGCAGACCGGGGATTGAACCCAGGGGCGGTCTACCTCCGGGCTACACCCCCGGCCCTATTTTTTATACTTTATTTTGAAACCAGGTCTCACGAAGTTGCGGAGGGCCTCACTAGGTAGAGAGAGAGAGAGAGAGAGAGAGAGAGAGAGAGCTGAGGCTGGCCGTGAACCCAGATCCTTCGGTCTCCGCCTCCCAAAGTACTGGGATTACAAGCATGCGCCACCACACCCAGCCAGCTGAGTGTTGATTTAAATCTCATGTGAGGCTAATAACATGTACCCCTTGTCCTGGGCAGAAGCAAGCACAACCACACTTCCTTCTGGGGAAGCGCGGGGGTCCCTCCATCCAGGGGCCCCCAGGGAGTGGGGCAGCTTGGCAGAGGGTGTGCCATGCTCAGACAGCTCTGCACAGAGGGCCCGCGTGCTGTGAATCCGATCAGGGGTGTCTGTGCCTGTCCTCAGCCACCCACCCCTTCCCTAGGCTCAGATGAGCCCCGCGCCAGGAATCAACAGGTACTGAGCCACCTCGGAGACCACCGGCCCCGATGAGTAGACTGGACGCCAGGGAGAGATGGGTCTGGCCTGAGGTCACACAGAGTTAAGGGCAGGCCTGGAGCCCAGGCCTCCTGACTCTCTGTCCAGCTGTCCTGCCAGAACTCATGCTGATACCACCATCTGTCATCCTTCTTGCCAGATGTCCAAAGAGAACGAGGGGACTTACAGAGCAGTGGTCTCTGATGACCGAGGGGAGGACGACACCATACTGGACCTCACGGGTGAAGGTAGGAGCAGACGATGTTAGAGATGGCCAGGAGGGCTGTGGGTGTCACACCAGGGCAAGAGACTGACATGGCCTGTGAGGTAAGATTTATGCGCTCCCCAAGTGACTTAGGGACATCAAGGCACAGAGAGGTTAAGTAACTTGCTGAAGGTTGCACGGCTAGTCAGTGCCAGGGGCCTGGTGTGTGTGTGTGTGTGACTCTGACCCCCGTGTTCCCTGCTGTGTACCACAGTGAGCCCAGGAATGGAGACCCAAAGACCAAGTTCAGTCCTCTGCCCCACCGAGGGCCCAGGTTTCTCACTAACCTAGATTTGGACTGTCCGTCCTTCAGACCCCTCCCTCTGCCCCAAGAATCACTCATGAGCTCCACAGGCTCTTCTTTTTTTTTTTTTTTTTTTTTTTTTTTTTGCGGTACCGGGGATTGAACCCAGGGGCGTTTTACCTCCCAGCAACACCCCCGGCCCTATTTTTTATCCTTTATTTTGAAACTGGGTCTCACGAAGTTGCGGAGGGCCTCACTAAGTAGCCGAGGCTGGCCGCGAACCCGGATCCTCCGGTCTCCGCCTCCCAAGTACTGGGATTATAAGCCTGCGCCACCATGCCTGGCCTCCACAGACTCTTCTAAGGACATCCCCGCTCTGGGACATCCCTAGGGAGCCGCACACCCGCTGACCATTCTCTGTCTCCCTCCAGCACTGGACGCCGTCTTCACTGAGCTGGGCAGGATCAGTGGTAAGCGAGCCCAGCCCTGCCCTGACGCCAAAGAGCCTCCAAGAGGCTCCCACCAGCCTTGGCTGCCGGGGGTGGGTTTAGTGTCCAACCTCAAAGATGAGGGGAGAAGCTCCTGCCTCCGCACCATGCTGTGTCCCCATCACACCACTCCCAGGGCAGGGGCAAGCAGGCTGGCCCCAGAGCGCGATGCCCAAAGGTCTCCGGAAGGCTCACCCTTCTCCTCCATCTCCCCAGCACTCTCTGCAACCCCCCTGAAAATCCAGGGGACCGAGGAGGGCATCCGGATCTTCAGCAAGGTCAAGTACTACAACGTGGACTACATGAAAACCACCTGGTTCCACAAGTAGGTCGCTGTTCTCGGGGCTCTAGCCAGGCTGCAGGGACTTCCCTCCCTGCTCCCTGCCCAGTGCTCCCAGCAGAGCCCACTCCCAGGAGGTTAGCAGAGAAGAGGGTTTCACACTGGCCCTACTGTCCTCAGATGGAGTTAGGGATCAGGGTCAGCAGTCAGAGGACCCGAAGTGCTTTCTCCGGGTTCTCCCAAGGAAGATGGGAATTATGGTCATAAGAATGTTTTTCTGGAATATCCATGGCCACAGAAGGATCATGGTCTCAGAGCAGCATCTGTGAAATGGAGGAAGGAGGGATGCAGGACTAAGGAAGAAGCAGATGGTCAAGTGGGTTATGCCTTTGTGGCCTCCACAGCCTTAGCAAACTCAGGCAGCCAAGCTTAAGAGAAAGGTGCAGGCAGAGGGACCTGCAGGGCTGAAAACTAACTGAAGATCAGGGCCTAATGGCAGGATAGATAAAGTATCCACAGAAACTCAGCCAGGAGCTGAGTCACCCCAGAGAGTTTGAGAGCAGAATTTCCCCAGTGCCTCTTATTATGTGCATGCCTCAGCTTTGTGGAGCAGACATTCCTGCACCCTTTCTATAGGAAAGGCTAAACTGACTTGGTCAAATTTGTCCAATGAGAGCCAAGGCCAGATGGAATCTCTGAACAATGGGGCTTCTTCTCTAGCCAGTTTCTGAGCCCTGTGGCAAAAGGCTTAGGCAACAGAACACTGGAGACATGGGCCAGGTGTCTCCAGGAGTGAAATTCAAGAAGGGAAAGAGTTTAACCTTATCTGGTTTCTAAAGGTTTGAGAAGAAGCTGTGGGAAATTTAAGATGAGAATGAAGGGGCAAGGAAATAGCCGTTAGGGTAGGGGAAGTGGCAGTCACTGCCCTGGAGTGAGATTTCCTCAGGGTCCCAGACTACAAGGTGCATCATAAATTTAGACAGCACTTGAACATAGTTGATAAGTCACAAGATTGGATGGATGGATGATGGATAGATGGATGGATGGATGATTGGATGGATGGATGATGGATGAATAATTGGGTTGATGGATTGATGGTTAATTGGATGGATAGATCAATGAATCGATGGATGGATTGATGGATAATTGGATGGATGGATGGATGGATCGATGGATGATTGAATGGATGGATGGATGGATCGATCGATCGATCAATTGATGGATCGATGGATGGATCAATGGATCGATGGATGGTTGAATGATGAATGAATGGTTGGCTGACAGATACAGGGTTGATAACAAATGGATAAGTGAGTGGATATATATCAAGTATCTCATGGATCTGGAAACAACACCCAGAGCAGGGTTTGGGGCAGGGTGTGTGTAGACGTGCAGACAGCTGTCTTAACCATTTCTCTGCCCTCGCACTCAGAGACAAGCGCCTGGAGAGTGGCGATCGTGTCCGGGCGGGAACCACCCTGGATGAGATCTGGCTCCACATCCTAGATCCCAAAGACTCAGACAAGGGCAAATACACCCTGGAAATAGCTGCTGGGAAGGAAAGCCGGCAGCTCTCAGTGGATCTCTCAGGACAAGGTGAGCCCTCCACCTGTCTGCCTGCTGAGAAACCTGTTTAAGAAAATCCTAGCCGGGCGTGGTGGCGCACGCTTGTAATCCCAGTACTTTGGGAGGCAGAGACCGGAGGACCCGGGTTCGCGGCCAGCCTCAGCTCTCTCTCTGTCTCTCTCTCTCCCTGTCTCTCTCCCTGTCTCTCTCTCTCTCTCTCTCTCTCTCCTTAGTGAGGCCCTCCACAACTTCGTGAGACCCGGTTTCAAAATAAAGTATAAAAAAATAGGGCCGGGGGTGTAGCGCGAAGGTAGACCTCCCCTGCATTCAATTCCCGGTACCGCAAAAAAAAAAAAAATCCTGGGTCTTTGGGGGACCCCCTTCTCTGCATACAATTCCGTCACTGCCCCCAAGAGAATACCAGAGTGGGGAGGAGAGTGGAAGACAGTCGGGGCTAGACCCTGTCCCGGGGGTCCCAAGGCAGAGGCTCTGACACTCCCCTCACCCCTTGTCCTTCTTGCAGCTTTTGACGACGCCCTGGCTGAGCACCAGAGACTGAAGTAAGTTTCCTCCATGTTTCTCGGTGTGAATCATGGGCTCTTCCAGGGAGTGGCGTAAACTGTGCTCAGGGACCCCCTCCTGGAAGCCCCCAGCTCCACCTTTCCCTCCTCACCCCCTCGCTCCCACCCTGGCCACACTGCTCTTGGACAAGTGAAAGTCTACACCTGTTGCCATTTCTGTCTTTCAGAGCCCTGGCCATCATCGAGAAGAGTAAGTCCCCCGTGTTGGTTTTGCTTCTGAGTTGGGACAGGCTTCCCCGGAGCTCAGGCCTCCCGCGGGCCGCTGAAATCCCAGCTCCCCAGCGGCGTCTGCGAAGCTCTCGGGTCTCATAGAGCTGCTGGGGAGACCCGGGCAGCGACCGCAAGAGGACAGATGTGTAAGGAGCCGGAGGATTCCTGAGACCGTGGGTGTGGACCTGCCCGAGGCAAGCCTGGTACCGAGCAGGCGCTCGGCAACGTTGGTGGGGCCCAAACAGAGAGGAGTGAGGCCGGCTGGGCTTTCTGAGTGGGCCGTGGGGAGGAGACCGCGTCAGAGCTGAAGCTGTTGGTATTGGAGCCTCATCTAATCCCGGACGCAGCCCCAAGCCCAGAGGGACGAGAGGGCTGCAGGGAACCATGTCCCTGATCGTGAGCTTGGCCTGCCCACCAGGCCCCCAGCCAGCTCAAACGGCCCGGTGTGAGGAGTCTGACCCTCTGGTCTCCCTGGCCCAGCGATGGGAAGTGGGGATTCAGTGAGGGATAGACCCGGGCAGTGGAGCACCGCAGCCCTGCACGCACGGCCACAAGGAAGGCGCCTGCACGGCTGAGAGGCCACCAGTGTGGGGACATCCGTGCACCTCCCTGCATGGCATCATTGTCCCCGAGGTCCCCACCTGACAGGAGGTGCAGGCCTTAAGTTTATAGCGAGGACCTGGACAATCATGAGGTCTAAGTGGCCATGCCTTGAGAAGCCCTTGAGGGAGAGCCACCACCCCAGCCCTCACCCAGCACGAGCCTCCCTCCCGTCCTAGAAAGCCACATCCCTGGGCAGGGTGCCCCGTCCAGGACCCCAGCAGAGGGAAGTGGAACTCACCCATGCCTGGTTGCTGGACTCGTGGAGTTATAATCGAGGGACGTGGGTCATTTCACCCAGCCATGGAGGGCCTGGCCAAATCCCTGCCCCAGCCACGTCCATCCCAGGGCTTCCTGCCTGTCAGGGTCCTGCTCCCTGATCGTCCCCTGGACAGATGCCACCACATCAGGCTCTCTGCACTTCCCGGATGCATGGTTCAGCACCAGGGGTGCAGCACCCCTGCTCTTCCCACAGCCTCCACGGCAGCATGAGGAACATATCTGGCTTTCCGCTTGGGGAATTATAGTCACACTCCCCTCCTGCCCACCCACTATGGCCACCACGTCTCTCCCTGGGCCAGAGTCAGGGTGTCCCAAAGGCTTCGGTCCTACTTTTCCTGGCCTCCTCTGAGTTCACTCTCTTAGTGCACTGGTCCCTGTTTAAGTCTTGGAGTGGTCTCACTTGCCTGCCTTCCCAGTCCTCGAGGGCAGGGGCCCCTCGCTGTCACCCCCGGGTACCGCCAGTCATACGACCTCATTCAGTGGTAGATACACACTATGTTCTGTATCTTGTACTCACGAAGATGAGGAAGCATGTCACAGTTTTAAAATTTTCCATCCAGCTGGGCGTGGTGGCACACACTTGTAATCCCAGTACTTGGGAGGCTGAGACAGGAGGATCGCAGTTTCACGGCCAGCCTCAGCTACTTAGTGAGGCCCTCCGAAACTTAGTGAGACCCTGTTTCAAAATAAAAGAATAAAATAGGGCTGGGGGTGTAGCTCAGAGGTAGAATGCCCCTGGGTTCCATCCCCAGTAACACACACACACACACACACACACACACACACAAATGATATCCATCCAAAATGATGAAAATCTAAAAAGAAGCCTTGCTTAAAAATAAACCTCAGCCAGGCATAGTGGTGCACGCCTGTAATCCCAGCACCTGGGAGGCTGAGACAGGAGGATCGTAGATTTGAAACCAGCCTCAGCAATTTACAAGATTCTCAGCAACCTAGCGAGACCCTGTTTCAAACCAAGACATTTAAAATAAAAAAGGGCTAGGGGTGTAGCTCGGAGATAGAATGCCTTTGGATTCAATCTCTAGTACCACAAAAAAAAATAAGTAAGTAAGTAAACCTCAGCTCTGGGAAGCAGCTGGCAGGGAAATGTTCACCTCACCGCTGCGGTCTTTTCTTTCCCTTCCAGATCGCGCCAAAGTGGTGAGGGGCCTGCCAGACGTGGCCACGATCATGGAAGACAAGGTACTGCCCCTGCTGGTCCACGGCCCGCGCCGCCCGCGGTGTTCGCTCAGGGAGCCATCCTAGATCAGGAGACCCGAGCTCTGTGGACCCAAGAGCCAAAGGCGGCTGGTCAGTTACAGAGGCTGGGTCTGCTGCAGCCGGCCCCGTGACAGACACTTGTGGTGCCGGACCGGTTCTGCCCCATCTCTCTAGACAGCCCTGGTGTCATGGACTGCCATCTGTGACATCATTTTCCAAAAGAATTTGACTAGAACTATCCAAGTCTAGCATTTTCAAAAATTCCAACTAACATTCTTATGGTGCTTTCTTTGTGCCAGGCCCTATTCCAAATGTGTCACCGATTTTAGCTGATTTCACCATCAAGGCCAGCTCATGAAACAGGGTATTAGAACTGTCACACATGATAGCTGAGGAAACTGAGACCAAGCATGTTTAAGGAACTTATCTAAGGTCACACAGCCTGAAGGAAGGGAGCTGAGATTCATACCCAGGAAGCCCAATTTCAGAGCTTGTTTAATGTATAACTATTACATTATTGTGCTCTGCGTTAGAACTTGTTCAAGAATTTTCTGACTCAGCTGGGCACACACCAGTAATCCCAGTACTTGGGAGGCTGAGACAGGAGGATTGCAGGTCAAGGCCAGCCTCAGCAACTTAGCAAGGCCCTCAGCAACTTAGTGAGACCCTGTTTCAAAATAAAAATATAGCCGGGCGTGGTGGCGCACACTTGTAATCCCAGGACCTGGGAGGCTGAGACGGGAGGATTGTGGGTTTGTGGCCAGCCTCAGCTACTTAGTGAGGCCCTCCGCAACTTAGTGAGACCTTGTTTCAAAATAAAGAATAAAAAATAAGGCTGAAGGTGTAGCTCGGAGGTAGAATGTCCCTGGGTTCAATTCCCAGTACCACAAATAAAATAAAATATAAATATAAATATAGAAAGGGGTGGGCGGGGGTGTAGCTCGGGGGTAGAATGTACCTGGGTTCAATCTCTGGTACCCCAAAAAATGAAAAAAAGAATTCTCAAACTCAATTCATCAATCTTTATTACTAAAGCAATATAATCTTACTTGCATGGTGAAATCATGATGATATATATACATATATATGACAAAAAGCAAAAGAGCAAAGTGCAGACTATTCTGGGGCAGGTAATTGCTGGAGTGAGCGTGATGTAAAATCTAACTAGTACGTGGAGATTGTGAGCCTAAAATAAAATGTCCCTCCCCTTCATCGGTTGCAATAAAACCCACATAATGAATTTACCCCAACGAGCCACCTGTACGAGGAGCTCTGTAGGGGCATAAAGTCGAATACCACATTCCAGCTCCAAGGAGGTGAGACGGTTCTCTTCCTGTCTCTTGAAACAGACCCTGTGCCTGACCTGTGTCATCTCAGGAGACCCGGCTCCTGAAATCTCTTGGCTAAAGAATGACCAGCCTGTCACCTTCCTTGACCGCTACCGCATGGAGGTGAAAGGGATGGAGGTCACCGTCACCATCGAGAAGGTCCAGAGCGAGGACAGTGGGCGCTACGGCATCTTCGTCAAGAACAAGTACGGCTCCGAGACGGGCCAGGTCACCATCAGTGTGTTTAAACACGGGGATGAGCCCAAGGAGCTGAAGAAGCTGTGACAGGGCGTGCTCAGCCCCAGCTGAGATCCAGCCTGCACGGGCCAGCAGGGCCAACCAGTGGGTCACAGCCTGGCACAGACCACGGGGGCGGGCTGAGGGAAGGGGACGGGTGGAGCCCAGGACATGAAGGTGGGGGAAGAGTGGACACACTAAAGAGGAGAAGCAGCCGGGTGTGTTGGTGCACACACCTGTAATCCCAGTACTTGGGAGGCTGAGACAGGAGGACCGAAGGTTTGAGGACAGCCTCAGAAACTTAGCAAGACTTTGTTTCAAAACAAAAAAATAAAAAGGGCTGGGGGTGTAGCTCGGAGGTAGAATGCCTCTGGGTTCAAACCCAAGTACCGAATATATAAATAAATAAATGGGAGAAGGAAAGGTCTCGCTGGAGTCTTGAGAGGCGTCAGGATGGCGGGGTGAGCACTGCACTTGGAATGGGAAACTTAAATCCAAGACTAGGTTCCAGCTAAACTCTTCATGAGCCTTGCCTTTCTTATCAAATGGCCATTCCTACCCATTCCCGGAGATCGTGTGTGAAAACCCCTTATCAAACATATACCAGTGCTTCTTAACAGAAAACAACTTTGTTCTGCAGGCAACATTTGACAATGTTAATATTTTGGGGTGTCACAACTGGATGCATCGACTGGCATCTAGTAGGTGGAGGGTGAATACGCTGGTAACCATGACAGCTCCCCCTGCATATGACCCAACCCTACACGCCATAAAGCAGTACAGAAACCAGTACATCTTCCTCTTTTAGGATAGGATTGTTTTGAGTTCACAGAAGCTCAACAAACACTCAAATGAAGTCAAGCGTGTGCAGGGCTGAGGACAGTACAGGGAAAATAAAGATAATTATATGCAGGCCCCGCCCATGCAGAGGTCTCAGTCCATAGGGAGACAGACCTGGCTGCAAGTGACTCCAGGACAAAGCAGGGGATGATACTGATTGTAAGACAAGTCCAAGGGAAGTGCCACCAGTGTCAGAGGAAGGAGACAGAGTGCAGTGCTGATCGGGACAGGAAGGGCTTAACCCTCCTCGCAATGGGCAGAATGGTGTTGGGCCCCAAAATGAGTCCACTTCAGCCATGGTGCTGAGGGGACACTTCAGGAGCGGGCCTGGTGGGAGCACAGGCGGCTTCTGAGGCGACCTTGAGGCCAGGCTTGGAGTTGATGGCCTGCAGGGCTCCTTCCAGGAAGGGGCTCTGCCCCGCGTGACACACACTGGTTGGCTTTGCTGGATGGATCTCAGCTCACAGCTGGGCATTTCCCTGTCCTCCAACTCCCTTCTTTTGCAAAATAAGTTGGGGGGATTACAAAGTTATAGCTGTTTGCTGGAAAATGGTAGAAAACCCTAGAAATTATAAAGGAGAAAATAAAAAGCATCTGTACCCACAACACCAGGAGGTAACATCTGTCTCTAATTGCTGAAATGATTGCCACATTGCTGAAATGATTGCCAAATTGATGGAGAAAATGAGTCACTCCTACACCAACCAGCTACGCATGCATCAGGGCGTGGTGGGAACTGAGAGCCCCAATGGCTCACATTGAGGGGTACACTGGGCTCAATGAGACCTCTTCTGGGGAGAGGCAGGGATTGGGGACCTGGTGGGAGTCTGGGGAACCATGCAGGTCTTAGAGGGAAGCACCTCTGGGATTGAGACACACTCCTGCTGTCCACTTGCCGTGTGATCTTGCAGACACTTTTCCTTTTCCTGGGCCCTAGTTTCTCATCTATACAGCAAGAAGACTGAAAGATCGTTTTGAGAGCCTTCTAGCTGGCACTGAGATTTTTTTTGGGGGGGGTGGTACTGGGGATTGAATCCAGGGGCATTCTACCTCTGAGCTACACTCCCAGCCCTATTTTTTATACTTTATTTTTGAAACCAGGTCTCACGAAGTTGTGGAGGGCCTCACTAAGTAGCTGAGGCTGGCTGCAAACCCGGATCCTCTGGTCTCAGCCTCCCAAGTACTGGGATTACAAGTGTGCACCACCACGCCCGGCTGAGATTTTTTTATTACTTCCCACAATTCAATTCTCCTTTGCTTTTCCTTTCTCATAAAGATGTGATAAAGAAAAAGACTCCAAATTGGGCACGGTGGCACAAGCCTGTAATCTCAGCAACTTGGGAGGCTAAGGCAGGAGGATCAAAAGTTCAAGGCCAGCCTGGGTAACTTAGTGAGACACAGTCTCAAATTGAAAAAAAAATAAAAAGGGCTGGGTTGAGCACAGTGTAGCTTAGAAGTAGAGCACCCTTGGATTCAATCCTAGTATCACCAAAAAAAGGGGAGGAGGGACTAGGGCTCAGTGGTAGAGTGCCCATGGGTTCAAGGAAAGAAGGAAGAGAGGGAGGGAAGGAGGGAGGGAGGGAGGGAGGGAGGGAAGGAAGGAAGGAAGGAAGGAAGGAAGGAAGGAAGGA
>PVJS01058121.1:0-11864 GCA_004027185.1 Glis glis
TCTTTTTTTTTTTTGAGGTACTGGGGATTGAACGCAGGGGCGTTCTACCTCCGCGCTACGCCCCCAGCCCTATTTTTTATACTTTATTTTGAGACCGGGTCTCACGAAGTTGCGGAGGCCTCACTAAGTAGAGAGAGAGAGAGAGAGAGAGAGAGAGAGAGCGCGCGTGCGCACGCGCACCTGCGTGCGCGAGCTGAGGCTGGCCGCGAACCCGGATCCTCCGGTCTCTGCCTCCCAAAGTACTGGGATTACAAGCGTGCGCCACCACGCCCGGCTCCCTCCCTCCCTATTTTCCTCCCTCCCTCTCTCCCCTTCTCCCTTCCTCTTTCTATTTTATCTATATTTATCTATTATCTATCTATCTATCTATCATCTATCTATCTATCTATCTATCTATCATCTACCTATCTATATCTATGTATCTATCATCTATCTGTCTATCTATCTATCTATCTATCTATCATCTATCTATCTTTTAAACTTTATAATAAATATTTCCAAAGCCCCTTTTATACACAGTGTCCTGTCCTAGGCTTTTAAGGTATAGCGATAAAGAAAAATAGACAAAACTTTTGCTCCCTTGGGACTTCCATTCTAATGATCTACATGTGTCTATCCATCTCATGCAGTGACCTGAAATGACACAGACAGTGAAGATCACAAAGAGTCAGGATCAAAGAAGATGGCAATCAGAAGAGAAGGTCAGGACCGGAGGAGACGGGAAGCAGCACCAGTGGGCAGGCCTGAGCGTTCAGGAGAGCTGGCAACGCTGTGCTGGAACTCTGGTCTCAGCTTGCCGACAGCCAGAGCAGACAGGGAAGGTGCATCAGGTCTGAGAGTCTTACTGTTCAGAAAGGGCCGTCACCATTTTCCCTATTTTTTCTCATGATAAAATATGCTGTCTAATCATGTTGCCTTATTTAAACCGTAGGACGATCTCACAGTTCAGTTACCATTGTTAGCCCCATTACACAGATTAAAAAAGCTGGTTTCTAAAAAAAATTGAAGTACAACCAGACATGGTGGCACTTGCCTGTAATCCCAGGACTTGGGAAATTGAGACAGGAGGATCGCAGGTTGGAGGCCAGCCTCAGAAACTTAGCAAGACCCTTAGCAATTTAGCGATTCACTGTTTCAAAATAAAAATTAAAATAGAACTGGGGATGCAGCTCAGTGGCACAGCACCCCTGGGTTCAATCCCTAGACCCCCCACCCACACACATCAAGTTAGCTACATCGCCAAGGTTGTATCTGATAAGTGGCAGAGTGGAGAGGAGTTCTCAGGCAGTCTAGACGGGGCCTGTGCTCTTCACCACGTCCTTCACGGGCTCAATTACAGGGAAAACTGAGAAAGTACATCAGTGGTCCCTGGGTGAAAGCTCAATTACCCTGGAAGATAGCCTTCTGCCAGGGATGTGGGAAAAATAATAATAAGTAGTTATTATCTTTTAAATAACTATTTTAAATATATTAAATAAATTAGTTTAAATATTAGTTTTAAATCTGTATTATTATTTTAAAATATATTAAAATATTTAAAATGAATCACTTAAGTATTATTATTATTATTATTATTATATATATTTTTTTGCGGTACCGGGGATTGAACCCAGGGGCGTTCTACCTCTGTGCTACACCCCCGGCCCTATTTTTTATACTTTATTTTGAAACTGGGTCTCACGAAGTTGTGGAGGGCCTCACTAGGTAGAGAGAGAGAGAGAGCGCTGAGGCTGGCTGCGAACCCTGATCCTCCGGTCTCTGCCTCCCAAAGTACTAGGATTACAAGCGTGCGCCACCATGGCCGGCACTTAAGTATTATCTTAAAATAAACAATACTTAAGCCGGGTGTGGTGACTTGTGCTTGTAATCCCAGTACTTGGGAGGCTGAGACAGGAGGATCGCAGGTTCGCGGCCAGCCTCATCTACTCAGTGAGGCCCTCCGCGACTTAGCAAGACCCTGTTTTAAAATAAAGAATAAAAAATAGGGCTGGGGGTGTAGCTCAGAGGTAGAATGCCCCTGGGTTCAATCCCCGGTACCGCAAAAAAAAACTTAAATAATTTATTTGAGAAATTTATTTATTTATTTATTTATTTATTTTTTGTGGTACCGGAGATTGAACCCAGGGGCGTTTTACCTCCGAGCTACACCCCCGGTCCTATTTTTTATACTTTATTTTGAAACCGGGTCTCACTCAGTTGCAGAGGGCCTCACTAAGTAGCTGAGGCTGGCCGCGTACCTGGATCCTCCGGTCTCCGCCTCCCAAGTACTGGGATTACAAGCGTGCGCCACCACGCCTGGCTTATTTAAGAAATTTATTTAAGAAATAACAAATAATAATAATTATTGAAAGCAATAAGAGGCACATGCACATTTAGCCAGGAAACTAAATACTAAGTATGAAATTTATCATATTTTAGGCCTGAGACATCCCAGTGACTCAAGAATGGGAAAACCAGAGGCCCTAGGCTAGAGTTGACCTGGGCTAAATTGGTCATAAAGGCATGATCTTAAAAAAGGTGGGCTCCTACTTATTCTCAGTCTCCCCCCATGGCGATGGATCCTGGCTGGGACCTGCAGTGCTGCCTGCCCTGCGGCTGGCCCAGAGCTTGGAGGGCGCTCTCCATGGAAGCAAGCACCGCCTTCCCCCACTTCGACCCCGCCATTTCTTTGTAGGTTGGCTCCTTGTCTCCAGCCCACGCCTCCTGGAAACTAGACTAGCATTCTAGCAGGTTGCAAAAGGAAATAACCCGTGCAAGGGAGTCGTGAACATGTGCCAGTTTGTAGGTGTTCAAGTTCATTAACAGGGAGTGCCCACCCCGAGAGATAGGACAGCTGAGTGACTTTGGGCAAATTTCTTAAGCCTACTATGCTTCAGTTTTCTCATCTGCACAATGGGAATTATAATAATAATATGAATAATAACAGTAATAATATCGATGCCAAAAAGAGTTGCTGCCATGACCAAATGAGTTACTAAGAACCTAATGGTCCCTGGAAAATAACAAGTCCTACCGATACATGTGTTTCTTTAAAAATCCGGTTACATCCCTTAAGGCGAAATGGCTTGGTAATGGGGTCATCTCTACGATGATGAGCCCGGAAGAATTATGTCATGCCATGGGGTAAATCGAGCCCTAGGGAGTGCGGTGATGGCCGGTGACACAGAAAACAGAATCTCGCTCTCATCCTTCTCTATCACATTTACATGCCGAGACAGAAGGCTGCTCCGCATCTGGTTTCGGTTGCGTCTCAGAATTCTAAGTCCTTTAATCATGTTCTAAAATTTTGAATTCCGTGTGCTCTCCAGTTTTTAAACAGCAGCTGTGCATCAACCCCAGAGGTGACAGCCCGTCAGTGTCAACCATGTCTCTTTGCTTCCTCTTGGGGACGTTAGGGGTCTAATTAATTATTGTTTGCAAAGCAACCGAGCGATCCTCTGGTGGAAGTTGCTATAGAAATGCAAGTTGATGTATTATTATTACATGTGCTTATAATTGTTTTCAAAGTTTACTTATCGGGTGGGGAAAGAGGGAGAATATATTTTCTTCCTTGAGAGCAGTGGGTAATGTTTTGTAAATTGGCATTTATGGATGTTAAATCACTTCATGGAGACATCGTATCTCTGGAGCTATAGGAATCTCATAATGGGAATTGCACATAGAGGGGTTTTCGTTCATATTTTCACCCTCCCCTCCATTCAATTCCTATTTCCACAAACAAATGTGAAACAATAACCATGTGTATCCCAACTTAAAAAGCCCAATACATATTTCAATATAAAATTTCCTACATAGAATGAATTTTTGTTTTCTGCAAGGACCGTCTTCCTATTGATTGATGCTAGAGCTTTAGCAACATTAGGCTGAAATCAAAGTTTGAAGCAGAAATAAAGGCAGATAGAGAGAGACATAAACTCCAACAATTAAAATTATGTGTCGGTCTCCTCTACCTAAAAAGCCATAAAAAATCTTGACTTGGCTTGATTTTGTAAAAATTTGCATAAAATGACAGACAGCATCCCACACCTGGGCAATACCTTTCCATGGATATATATGGATTTCTTTTTCCTTACTATTACTTTTCCCAATCTAATAGAGAAATGCCTATTTTAAAGGTATCATTGACCACTATTGATGAGACTTGACCCCTTTCCTTTAATACATCTTCCTTCCTCCCTCCCTCCTTTCCATACTGGGGATTGAACCCAGGGGCATTCTACCTCTGAGCTACACCCCAGCCCTTTTTATATTTTGTTTTGAAACAAGGTCTTGCTAATTTGCTGAGGCTGGCCTCAAACCTGTGCTCCTCCTGTCTCAGCCTCCCAAGTACTGGGAATTACAGGTGTGCACCATGCCTGGCTAGTGCGTCTGTTTTCTAACTGGGGTTTGAAATAATGACATCAATCCTGGCATACTGAAAACAAAGTGCCCTGGAATTAAGCTGTAGCACGGTGCAGGGGCAGCGCACCGGGCCCCACTTGCAGGCTGTTCAAGAGGCGATGGAATCTGAGAGAGATAAGAATGCAGTCGTTGCTGCTCTCAGCAGCTCCGCAGCCAAGTTTTATCTAGAGCGGCACAAAAATTGATTTGCAATCAGCTATGTTTGTTTTTAAAAATCCCATAAAATCTAAGAGGCCTATTTTAGTCTGTAACATTGAGCAGACACTTGTCTCTTTTATATGAATAACAGTAAAACCCACACCTGGAATAATGGCCTTTTTTTTTTTTTTTATTCCCCACCAGGCCCTTGAGCTGCAGTCATCGCACACAGCGCCTAGCTTTTCTGGATGGATGTTCTTTATTCGGCTCAGGGTTCGCATCGGCCGCCCCACTTCCCTTCCTTCCTCCTCCCCACTCTTCCCAGCTGTGGACTTTGATGTTCCTTCCTCTGGGCTTCTGTAATATCTTGCATGTTATGTGATTTCTCACATAATAATGAATAAAAGAAAGAAAGGAAGGAAGGGAGGGAGGGAGGGAGAGAGGAAGGAAGGAAGGAAGGAAGGAGGAAGGAAGGAAGGAAGGAAGGAAGGAAGGAAGGAAGGAAAGAAAGAAAGAAAGAAAGAAAGAAAGAAAGAGCTGAGTCTGATTTCTTGGGGTCCCTGTATGTTATGAGATTTCATTTTTTTTTATTGGCGTTATTGGGGATTGAACCCAGGGGCATTCTGAACTACACCCCTAGCCCTATTTTTTATTCTTTATTTTGAAACAAGGTCTCACTAAGTTGCGGAGGGCCTCACTAAGTAGCTGAGGCTGGCTGTGAACCTGGATCCTCTGGTCTCAGCCTCCCAAGTACTGGGATTACAAGCGTGTGCCACCACGCCTGGCTATGTTATGAGATTTCTCACATAATATGAATAAAAGAAAGAAAGAATGAATGAGCCGAGTCTGATTTCTTATGGGCAGGGACCCATATTTTCTTTCTTTTTTTTTGTGGTACTGGGGATTGAACTCAGGGGCATTCTATCTCCAAGCTATAACCCCATTGCTTTTTAATTTTTTTATTTTGAAATGGGGTCTTTCTAGGTTGCTGAGGGTCTCACTAGGTTGCTGAGGCTGGTCTTGAACCTGCCATCTTCCTGTCTCAGCTTCCCAAGTACTGGGATTACAGGTGTGGGCCACCGCGCCCGGCTGCTATTTTATTTCTCTCACAGCGCCGTGGTGGTCTGATCACAGGGCAGGCAGGTCCTCAGGTCACTGACAGCTCACAGCAGCTCTGGAGGCCCCTTGTTCTTAGTGGATGAGCCATATTGCAAATGATCTATAAGACCCATGGCTCTTGCATATCTTGATTTTAAATTCTTATGGGCTGGGCGTGGTGGCGCACGCTTGTAATCCCAGTACTTTGGGAGGCGGAGACCGGAGGATCCGGGTTCGCGGCCAGCCTCAGCTCTCTCTCTCTCTCTCTCTCTCTCTACCTAGTGAGGCCCTCCGCAACTTCGTGAGACCCGGTTTCAAAATAAAGTATAAAAAAAAATAGCGCCGGGGTGTAGCGCGGAGGTAGAACGCCCCTGGGTTCAATCCCCGGTACCGCAAAAAAAAAAAAAAAAAATTCTTATGGATTCCATCACTGACTCAGCTCTGTTCAGGCCTCTCAATTCACCTTCCAAAGCCTCTACTTCTCTCCCTCTCTACTC
Source organism: Glis glis (assembly GCA_004027185.1). Lineage (NCBI taxonomy): Eukaryota > Metazoa > Chordata > Mammalia > Rodentia > Gliridae > Glis > Glis glis. The sequence goes on from PVJS01058121.1 coordinate 6,135, forward strand.
AGTGTCCCAGTCCAGGTCTCTCCCCTGGATGACGACAGTGGCCTCCCCAGAGGGCCAGCCCCGGTCGCTCTCGTTTCTTCTCATCTCATTATTTGCACTGTCGTCGGGGGATCGTTGAAAACACAAGCCCGACGACATCACGTCCAGGTTTCTGCTCTCGCCACTTCGCCTTCCTTCTTGGTCATTAATGATCTCAGCGGCTCTCCTGCCTCAGGACCTGGGCAAGTGCTGCTCCCTCAGCCTGGACCGCTCTTTCTTGGCTCACCCTTTGCCTAGGTACGGTGCCATCCTTCCTCCTCCAGGCCGGGTAAGCCTCTACTTACACACTCTCCCGACTCCTCATGTGTTTCCTTCACAACACTTGTTAGAGTTCATTGTGTGTGTATGTGTGTGTGTGTGTGTGTGTGTGTGTGTGTGTGAGTGTGTGTGTTGAGCGTCATGAACCCAGAAGCCTAGCCTGTTGCTGCTTCCCATTCTATCCCTAGAACTTAGGTTTCCCAGGCACAAAATAGAGATTTAAAAAAATATCGTTGAGTTGGGCATGGTGGCCCACACCTATAATCCCAGTACTTGGGAGACTGAGACCAGAGGATCACAGGTTGGAGGCCAGGCTCACACACTTAGCAAGGCCTTCAACAACTTAGTGAGACCCCATTTCCAAATAAAAAATAAAATGGGGCTGGGGGTGTAGTTCAGAGGTAGAATGCCCCTGGTTTCAATCCCCAGTACCACACACACACACACACACACACACACACACACACGCACGCACACTTAAATCACACACTATTGACTCTGAGAAGAAAGTAATATCTTTGTCTGGTGAAGCAAGAGCCAGGGCGGGAGAGTCTTCACACTCCAACATCTGTTTCCCAGCCGCCGGGAAGGTGTGCGCCAGCCGGTTAACAGCGCTGCCCAGCTCTGCCACCAGCCAGTCCTTGGTATCAACCTGAGAAATGATGCAGTTTTTCCCCCAGTGGAAGTTCAGCCTTTTATAAAATGATCCCATCAACTTGTGGCAAGCATCCAAGAAGCCCGGAATGAAATGCAAATAAAAAATTTAAAAAGAGCATATGTTTTCCAAATCAGGCCCCAGAAAAAGTAATACTGGCTACTGCCGATTCTGCATCGGTGAAATAAATAACCCGGAATTCATCACCGCCGCAGGTCCTAGCACCCAGTGCTCTTGACAACGTGACATGAACGACCCTCCCTTGCTAAGCCCCTGTGGCACTGCCAGCTTGTCCTGCCAGCTGCCCACTAGCTCTTATACTCCAGCACCACCTTGTCCAGAGTACCCCCCACGTGTCTACACAGGGAACGTGTGGGTCTCTCTGCCTTGAGCCACCAGCCTCCCTCTTCCGTCCTCTGTCTCAGGGCCCCTGGGTAAGCAGCCATTCACCAGCTCCCTGCTCGGTGGCCTTCGCCAACAGGACTTCTTTACCTGAGTAGAGTTTTGATTTTCCCTTTATCATCTCAGTAAATGGCCCTTTCATATCCCCCATTTGCTTAAGACAAAAGTCTGGGAATTGTCTTTGCTTCTTTCTCCTCCTTCAGTATCTGTCATATCCCACCGGCCAGCAGATCTGGTCCCAAATCTGCCCCTTTTCTCCAGCTTAGTCATCTTATTTTTTTTTTTTTTGCGGTACTGGGGATTGAACGCAAGGGTGTTCTACCTCCGCGCTACACCCCCGGCCCTATTTTTTTATACTTTTATACTTTTATACTTTTATACTCATGAAGTTGCGGAGGGCCTCACTAAGGAGAGAGAGAGAGAGAGAGAGAGAGAGAGAGAGAGAGAGACAGGGAGAGAGAGCGCATGCGCGAGCTGAGGCTGGCCGCGAACCCGGATCCTCCGGTCTCCGCCTCCTAAAGTACCGGGATTACAAGCGTGCGCCACCACTCCCGGCCAGTTTAGTCATCTTAATCTCAGCCTGCATCCCTGCCAAATGGTAGGGTTTGGCTATTGAGTGTCCCCCAGAGAAGTCCATGTGTTAATAACACAGCAAGATTCACAGGTGAAATCATTGAATCAGGCCTCTAACCTCATTGGTGGATAGATCTATTGATGGATTCATAATTTGAATGGACTTACTGGGTGGCAACTGTAGGTAGGTGGGGTGCAGCTGGAGGAGGTGGGTCACTGGGGGTGTGGCCATGAGGACTACCTGTCCCTGGCCGCTTCCTCTTGCTCTGCCATGAGTCGAGTAGCTTTCCTCCGCCACACCCTGATGCCATGATGTTTCTGCCTTGGAGCCTGCCATCCGTGGACTGAACCTCTGAAACTGTGAGCCACATAAACCTTTCCTCCTCTAAGTTGTTCTTGTCAGGTGTTTTGGTCGCAGCTATGAAAAAGCTGAGCAATACACAAGGCTTCCCAAAGGTCTTCTCACGACCAACCTTCCATCCCTGCTTCCCTGGGTGTGACCTTCCTAAAGGAAATCAGATTGTGTCGGAAACTCTCCTACCATTTCCCATTTCACCAAGAAAAATATCCAGACGCCCTTCCAGGGCCTGTGGAGCCCTCCATGACTCGGCTGTTGGCTTTCTCACTCTAATCCCGTCTTCGCCGCAGGGTGGTCCCCACTCCACATCACCTCAGGCGTCTCAGATGCGATGTGTGCTCCACTGAACTCCCGGCTGCCCCACCCCGGCCTCTGCCTCTCAGGAAACAGCAGCTCCAGCTGAAAGGCTTGGGCCACCCTTGACTCTTCCCTCATTCACACCCAGTTTCCAACCAGCCAGCAAGTTCCGCCAGCTCTAATTTCAGAATGTCCCAAATCTAGAACCAACCCTACCCTTGCAACCACCCTGGTCCGAGCCCCCACCATCTCCTGCCTGGACCATAGCAGTAGCCTAGCTCGCCTTTCTGTGTCTGTCCTTGTCCTCTGTGCCATTGTCACCAATCGCCTTCCATCCAATTGTCAACCCCACACATAGAAGAGCAATGCTACAACATGGGTCAGGCGAGGCCACCCTTCTACCCCAAACCCTCTAGTGGCTCCTACCTCATGAGGAATCAAAACTAACATCCTCATAGTGGCCTGTGGAGCCACGTGACATGTCCCCACTACGTCACTCTCATCACCTGCTACTGCTCTTTCCTAACTTCTTTGCTTCCGCCCAGCCACACTGGCCACCTTGCTGTTCTGAAGCTCAGCAGGCATGCTCCTGCCCCAGGATCTTTGCACTGACCATTTCCTCCAGCTGGGGGGCCATTTTTCAGATATTTACCATTTATTTACTATTCCCTAGATATTATTTACTCCTTGACCTCTTTCAAATGTATTCATTCAAATATTAACAAGGTCTTCTCACTGAGGCCTTTCCTGTCCACCCTATATAAAGTTATGAACTTCTCTTCCCCAGAAACGCTCTGGCCCACTTGACTGATTTATTTTTCTTCTTAACACTTGTCTTTACATAGCACGCAGGGCTGGCTTCAGAGGTCACACTGACCTTGTGCTTGGTTGAATGCTCTGTGTTTCTGTCTTGAAACTCTCTCTCTCTCTCTCACACACACACACACACAAATATTAATATTCATATATATATTTTAAGGGGCCCCACAAGTTCATCCTAAACGGGGCTCCACAAATTATGTTTGTTGCCGGGCGTAGTGGTGCACGCTTGTAATCCCAGTACTTTGGGAGGCAGAGACCGGAGGATCCGGGTTCACGGCCAGCCTCAGCTGTCTCTATCTCTCTCTCTCCCTGTCTCTCTCTCTCTTTCTACTTAGTGAGGCCCTCCGCAACTTCGTGAGACCTGGTTTCAAAATAAAGTATAAAAAATAGGGCCGGGGGTGTAGCGCGGAGGTAGAACGCTCCTGGGTTCAATCCCTGATACCGCAAAAAAAAAAAAAATTATGTTTGTTGCTCCTAGCGATGTGCTCTGTATTCTACTGATTTTGCTCCATGTCTCTCCCCATTAGCACGTGAGCTCCATGAGGGCTGAAATAGTCCTCTCTTCTGTCCGTCTCTGTAGCCCCCGTGCCTGGACTTGAGCCTGGCAGGTAGTAGATGCTCAGTAAGTATTTGTGGAATGGCTGAGTCCTCCCAGCGAAACCAGCCAGAGACCTGGGAGTCACCTGGACCCTCACCGCCTGCTCCATCCTCTTTGTTTCTTAAGTAGATTTTGAATTTGTCCCCATCTCTTTCTTTTCTTTGCACCACCCTCAGCCTGGATGCCTCTTTATAGCCTGCTTCCTGAGTGGCCTCCCCATCAGTCCACTCCAGCCTTCTCCCGTAGTACTGCCTTCTGCCCGTAGAGCCGGGTTGGAGGCCGGAGCCTTCAGTGTGGCTTCAAGGCCCTCTCAAGCTGGCCCTGTCCCCACCTTCTGCCACTTTCCCCCTCCCTCTCTGCAGTGCAGTGTCTTTGTCTCCTTCAGACCCACAAACATGTTTTCTGTTTTTTTTTTTGTTGTTGTTGCATGGGAACCTATGTGTCCCCTATTTCCAGCACCCCCTTCACCCCCTCTACTTCTTGCTCACTCTCAGACTTCAGCACCTTCCCTGAACCCCTGAATGAAATCTCCCCATATCTGCTTCATAGCAACCTCCTGGGTCTCCTTCTTGTTAAGATATCCGGGCGAGGCGCACGCTTGGAATCCTAGTACTTGGGAGGTTGAGACAGGAAGATCGCAGGTTTGAAGCCAGCCTCGGCAACTTAGCGAGGCCCTCCGCAATCTAGTGAGACCCTGTTTCCAAATAAGAAATGAAATTGGGCTGAGGGTGTAGCTCAAAGGGAGAATGCCCAGGGACGGTTATCAGGGTGCTGTGTGATTGACGTCTCTTTTGCCTGCAGGACTCTGAGGTCAGAAGAGCAGGACCACACGCCGGGGATCTTTGCATCCCCACTGCCAGGGACCGGCCACCAAGCACACAGCAGGTGCTTGGTGAGGCTGCTTGGTGGAGAGAGTGTGGGGCAGGACACCCGCTGAGCAGTTAGTTTAGCTGGGTATTCACTGTGCAGGTTATTTATCACACCCCATCCCAAGCAGGCAGACCAGCCTGGGGGCGTTAGGAGCCTTGGGCCTGCGAGGCCAAGGTGTAAAGTTGCCAGGCATCTGAAGACAGTCCCCCAGCAGGAGGGCCTGGGCTGGATGCCCCTGGAGAGGTTTTGTTCGGCAAGTAGAGAATTGACCCACATGTGGGTTTTTTTTTTTCCAATTTGGATGAGTTGCTAACATTGAAAAACTGAGATATTCCATATAAAGCTTTGAATATTTGGCTTCTTTTGTTAAATCGAAGTGTCCAGTAACAGCCTGCAGTGCGTCACTTGGCGGGAGCGGACCTGGCACCGCCCTGGCTGGGCCTGCGCTTCTGGACCACATGGGACGCTCCCGCCGGGCCTGCCTGCCTGGCCTCTCTGGGCACTGGAGACTCTGGTGCCCAGCCCTGCTCATGGTGACAAAAGAGCTGGTTATCTGAAATAAGAAGGGCTCCGAGGCCCGGGAGAGGTCAGAGAGAGCCAATCTGGGGAGGCCAGACGTGTCTGCAGAGACCAGAACTATCTGTAGATACTGGCACTGGGCTCCCAGCCTGGGCCAGATCCCTGTGATCAAGCTGTGGAAGGGACGGAGCTGCCCACCCTCAGGACCAGGAGGGCATGGGCAGGGGACGCCTTTTCTTGGAGCTTTTTGATGATGTAAGACCGTCAGGATTCTTATAGAAGAATAATAGGGAGAGAAAGAGGCATCCCAAAGATTTTTTTTTTTTTTTTTTTTTTTTT
>PVJS01058122.1:0-11862 GCA_004027185.1 Glis glis
CTTAAGTATTAGGAATAAGTATCACTCAGAAATCCCTGCCTCCTATTCAGGGGAAGTGACTGGTGCGTTTCCGGTTGTACATGGGATAGCTTTATCATATTAGGTGAGATTTTGATATTGTTATTGTATTTATTTGAAGATTAATATGATTTAAAAAGACAGGGTTAGGAGTCAAGTTGACAAGGGGTGGACTTGTGATAGTTAATCTAAGTTGTCAACTTGACTGGATCACGACACACTCAAGATCATGTGACTTTGGGTGTGTCAATGAGACAGTTGGTTTATGTAACAGCAGATTAAACAGAAAGTCCTGCCCTAAATGTAGGCAGCAGGGTTCTGATAGGTGCAGGACTTAGATAAAAGAAGGAAAAAGCTGTGTAGAGGGATGCACGACTCTTTCCGAAGAAAACGCATCTGCTCTGGTCTGAGATCTTCAGCCTCCAGTTCATAGAACTGGAATTTTGCCATTTCTCTGAAGAGCTTCTTGGTCTTCTGCTCTCATCTGAGATCGTTGGCCTCCAGCCCTTCGAACTGAAACTTCACCATCATTTCTCCGAAGAGCTTCCTGATCTTCACATCTTGGACTGGGACTGAATTAGTGGTTGCTCCGATCCTAAGACTCCGGCTCTTAGACCGCTCGACCAGCTACTGGTTCCTCTGACTCTCCACGTGCAGTCGGAACTCGGGACTACATTGCTTCGAACTGTAAGACTGATCTGATAAATCCCTTTTTCCATATACTCATTCTGTGAATTCTCTTAGTCTAGTGAACCCTGGCCAATACACCTGGAACCCTAAAATATTCTTCTTTTATCCCTATCTCCTTTCTTTCCATTTCCCCCACCCCCTCCACAATCCTTTCTCCAAATAACTGAAGTGATATTTCTAAAAGTTCAAATAGAACCTATTGTATTGACAGTTGAACCCTTGCCCCTCAAAGTGGATGAAACTGTCCCTGGGGGTGCACTACAATGAAATTTAGATACATAAAGGAACACAAATTTGTCATTGCATCATTCTGTTTATGTGCTTAAAGAACATGGATTTCTACTGGGGCACTGAGGCTTTTTTTTCCTGAAAAGGGGGCAGTAAGCCAGAGTAGTTTGGGAAGCTCTGGTTCTTACTACCTGTGGAGTGAATATAATTGTTTTCCATGCTCATGGTCTACAAGACCTACATGGTATTCTTCCTATGTGGTTATTTTTTTAAAAACACCTTCCCAAGCCAGGCGTGGTGATGCTCACCTGTAATCCCAGTACTTAGGAGGACGAGATAGGAGAATCACAGGTTTGAGGCCAGTCTCAGCAACTTAGCAAGACCCTCAGCAACTTAGTGAAACCATGTTTCAATAATGATAATAATAATAATAATAATAATAATAATAATAAAAGCCTGGGGATGAAGCTCAGAGATAGAAACCATGTTTCAATAATGATAATAATGATAATGATAATAATAATAATAATAATAATAAAAGCCTGGGGATGAAGCTCAGAGATAGAGTGCTCCTGGGTTCAACCCCCAGTACCAAAAATAAATAAACAAATAAATACATAAATAAGTAAATAAATAAAACCATTTTTCCTTGCTTACTCCTGGTATTTTCCTTCCCATCTCAATTTCTTGCTGTTTTTTCTGCTTAGACAGTTGTTTCCTGGGATCTTCAAATGTTTGACCTCTTTTCATCCTTCAAATGTCAGCTGTCTGTCACTCTAGAAAAATTATTCCTTTTCCCTCTACTGTCTCTGTCCATCTCAGTTACTCTCTATACACAACAGCTTTTTATGTATACAAGCACATATTATCATCAGAAATTATACACTGTTAGTTTATATGTCTAATACTTATCTGTTACTGCTACCTGGAAAATAGGTTCTATAAGAACAGGGATTCTTCCTGGCATGGTGGCTCATGCTTGTAATCCCAGTACTTGGGAGACTGAGACTGTAGGATCCTGGTTCGTGGCTAGCCTCAGCTTCTTAGTGAGACCCTCTGCAACTTAGTGAGACCCTGTTTCAAAATAAAGAATAAAAAATAGGGCTAGGGGTGTAGCTCAGAGGTGGAATGCCCCTGGATTCAATCCCCAGTACTGCAAAAAAAAAAAAACAGGGATTTTATTTTTCTTGTTTTGATGCTCATTTTCCTAAATCACAATCATCTTTTTAGTTTACATTGATCTTAAACCTTCCATCAAACACAGTGTTTTACAAAATGAAATTTTAAGACCAGTAGAATTAATGTTATCTGAAAACATATTAAAATGCAATTCTGTGGTCCTGGGGAATGAGATGGTGAGAGTGGAGCAATCTGTATGGTAGGAAGCCCACAAGGTGATTCTGATGCACATTGAAGTTTGTGAGTGACTGCTCGAACACATACCATCTACAACCCTTTTTATGGCTCATTATAATAAATTATTTTTATATATATGTTCAATTTTTCTGAAGTTTTCTCTCATATTTTCTGGATATGGATATATATGGATATATGTTCAATTTTTCTGAAGTTTTCTCTCATATTTTCTATATCTTACTATATTTGTGTTACACTTTATAAATATAGCACAACTAAACCTTCCTGCTCATTTTCTTATTCTTTAGTAGGGCCTTTTCTGTCATTATGCGGATATGCCTCCATTTATGGAGTCTTGATGAATGGAAAGCCCTGATTCATTCTCAAAAGATTTACAGTCAGTGGTTAACTAAGTCTAAATAAACCCAGCAAAGCCAAGACACAGCTCAATTACAGATTAGGTGGACCCAGCCCTCAACACTAATGCCTGACAGAAGAACAGGCATGCTCTTTACTGGGAGTAAATTTTATTTCTTTAATCTCTATTGTGGTTTATTTTTATCACAAAATGGCTCATATATGTTATAAGACACAGAAAGAATCAGGAACACATGACCCATGAAAGAGAGGACACAGTCAATAGCAGCATGCCCAGAGATGGACCAGATAGTATAATTATCAGGCAGAAACATTAAAAAATTGAGTATATATATAATAGGAGCTAGTGAAAAATTAGATATCCTGTGAGGAAATATGAATAATTGTCAGGAGCCATTTCTTTCAGGCTTATAGTTGCAAATACAGCCCAGAGAGGTACAAGTTCTGCCAAACGGGCTGATTGAGACCAGATGATAAGGTCCAGGGTTCAGGTCCCTGTTTGGGCGCTACCCTGCTGGAGCCCACTGGCAAAGTTGAACGGTCCCTGAAATGGGGAGTGAGGATTAAGAAAAGACAAGAGACAAGAGAGGAAAAACAAGAGATAGCTTCAGGAGGACTGCCAGTCAATACTGCAGCCTTCTCGGGAGGACTGTCAGTGAATACTGCAGCCTCGACTTTATTTAGCTCACACCTTATATACACTTTTAGAGCATCAGATGTATACAATATTAACACTAACAAGCAGACAAACAACATGTTCCCTCCTTCCCAGGTCAAAGAACGGTCAAGTCTCTCCTCTGAGGACTTTCAGCTGTTGTGAAATACATAGCACACTTATCAGCTGGTCTCAATCCACCCGTTTGGCAGAACTTGTACCTCTCAGGGCTGTATTTGCATCTATAAGCCTGAAACTAAAGAAATGGCTCCCAACAGATAATTTCATGAGAGAAATAAAAATATGCAAATTGAGATACACATCAGAAATGAATCACACATTGATGAGCTGAACCCAGACTGGACACAATAGAGAAAATAATCAGTGAATTAGAAGATTTATCATTAGAAAATTTCCAAATAAATATTAAAAAGTAAAAAACAAATTAAAAGGAACAAAGATCCTGCAATATGTACGTTTAGTCCTAGAAGATAAGGTCAATATGGGGCAGAAGAAATACTTTAATACAATGGCTGAGAATTTTCCACAGTTAATCAAGAGTCAACCCATGATCCAAGAATTTCAAGTTCCAAGCATGATAAATACAAAGAAAACCATATATAGGCTTATAGCAAAACTACTGAAAACCAAACATAAAAGGAAAACTTAAAGAGCAACTGATAAGAAAAACAAAATAATACCAGTAACAGCTGCTTCTTATCATAAACAGTAGAAACCAGAAGAAAATGAAATTTTTTCTAAAGTGTTAAAAAACTGTCAGTACAAAATTTTATATTCAAAAAATACTTTTAATTGCCCATTTTTTAATTGTGCTGTTTAATTTAGCATTAAGTTTTTTAAGCTCTTTATATATTTTACATATTTGTTCTCTATCAGAGGAGTAGTTGGCAAAGATCTTTCATTCTGTAGGCTCTCTCTTTAAACTCTGAATAGACGCTTCTCAAAAGAAGAAATACAAATGGCAAATAAATATATGAAAAACTGTTCAACATAATTAGCAATCAGGGAAATGCAAATCAAAACTACACTGAGATTCCATCTAACTCCAGTTAGAATGGCAATCATCAAGAATGTAAACAACAATAAATGCTGGCGAGGATGTAGGGGAATAGGAACTCTTATACACTGTTGTGAGACTGCAAACTAGTACAGCCACTATGGAAATCAGTGTGGAGGTTTTTAAAAAGGTTGGGAATGGAACCACTGTATGATCCAAGATATACTTTTACTGGTCGTCTTTCTAAAGAAATTGAAGTCAGAATATTATAGTGATATATGCATGTCCTTGTTTATAGCACACAATTCTCAATAGCCAACTTCCGGAACCAGCTTAGATATCCATCAACAGATGAATGGGTCACAAAGCTGACTGTGGTATAGACACACGGTGGAATTTTATTCAGACATAAAGAAAGACAAAATTATGTCATTTGCCAGAATATGGGTGGAACTTGAGAGTATTATGCTAAGTGACACTAGCCAGTTTCAGAAAACAAATAGTTGTATGTTTTCTTTCTTATGTAGAAGCTAGAGAGAAATTGGGAAAGAAAAAAGACTTCAGATAAAGGAGTAGAGTCTCCAATGGAGCGATGGACAGGGTTTAGGGAAAGGAGGAGGGGGATAGACACATAATGAAAATAACAGTTTAAATAACACTATGAACATATATGAAATTATCAATACCAATCTCAATGACATGTGTGGGGAGGCGGAGGGCGGGGGAGGAGATCCAGAGGGAAACACGCCAACTGGTGTGCGCATGTATATTCCTGTCACTTTATACCTCAGTATGATCTATAATTACAATGTACCAATAAATGTATATAAAATTTTTTTACACTTTTTTGTATTTATTGGTGCATTGTAATCATACATCTTGATGGGTTTCAGGGTGGTAGAAGTAAACATGCATATATCAGTCAATGGGATAGATAGATTTTTCAGATAGACAGAAGTTGAAAGAAATCTTAAAACAGATTTTCTGCCCAAGAAATGTTGAAGAAAGTTTTTAAAGCTACAGGGAAACAATAAGAGGTGGAAGCTGACATTTGAGGGAAGGAATGAAGAGCACAGAAATGCTATGCATGTGGCTAACTAGAAAAGATCTTTTAATTACTACTATTTTTATTTCTGCATAGTTTTAATTTACTTAAATTGTCATTTACTGATTAAGGCCCAAAATAATATATTTTGTAGTTGATAGCATATGTAAATGTGAAACATATAACAAAAAGAACTCAAAGTTAGGAAGAAGGATACATTTAAATATTATAATGCTATAACTTTTTAACTTTTCTCTAAATATTATTTTAAAGTAGAATATGAAAATATAAAGTCTGTATTATAATCCCTAAAGAAGCATTGAGAAAGTAATGAAAAGTGTTATATTAAAAATGAATAGAAGAGATAAAACGAGATGTCAAAAAATGCTGATTCACTCAAAATAAGGGAAAAAAGGCAGGTAATGGAACAAATGTCAGATGAGACAAATAGTAAATATCATAAAGAAAGGCACATAACTAGCACCAATTATGCTAAATATATTAGAATTAAACACTTTACATAAATAAGACAATTATTGGACTTTTACAAGAAAGAACAACTCTATGCTATGAATAAAAAATATACTTTAAGCCAGGCGTGGTGGCGCACGCTTGTAATCCCAGTACTTTGGGAGGCAGAGACCGGAGGATCTGGGTTCGCGGCCAGCCTCAGCTCTCTCGCTCTCTCTCTCCCTGTCTCTCTCTCTCTCTCTACCTAGTGAGGCCCTCCGCAACTTAGTGAGACCAGGTTTCAAAATAAAGTATAAAAAAATAGGGCCGGGGGCGTAGCGCGGAGGTAGAATGCCCCTGCGTTCAATCCCCGGTACCGCAAAAAAAAAAAAAAATATATATATATACATATATATATATATGTATATATATATACTTTACATATAAAGACACCTTTTCATTGAAAGAGAATTTAAATGTTGGGCTATATGTAAGAAATATATGTAAGAAATATATGTAAGAAATGTTGGGCTATATGTAAGAAAGCTCAAACAAAGGTATTAAGATAAAGCATGCTAGAAATAAAGATAATTTTTATTAAAAGGTCAGTTTATCAATAATACTAAGTGTGTATGTATGTAATAATTTTAACATTCAGGTAGCAAAACTTGATAAAACTAAATAAATGAGATCAAATCTACAATATAATTAGATATTTTAACACCTCTCTACTGTAATTGTTGAAATAAGGAGTTAATCTTAAAAAGTTAACTTATACTCTATAAACTATTTAAACCATCTTGACTAAGTTGATATTTATAGAAAACCGTGCTCAACCATTCCGGAATAGCTATTCTTCACAACCGCAAATGCAACGTGCACAGGACAGAGCATGTGCTGAGTGATAAAACCAGTTGCAGTACATATCATAGGATTGAAATCTTATGTAGTTATCGTTTGGTCAAATGGAATTAAGTTAGAAATCGGTAATGGTGAATTTATCTGGGAAATCCAAGTATTTTAAGTTTAGAAAACACACAGTCAAATATTCATGGATTGACATAGAAATCATAAGGAAAATTGAAAATACTGGAAAACATTTAAGACTGAATTGTAATGAAAACATAACACAAGAATTTAAGGCATGCTGCTACTGCTAAACCATTGCTTAGAGAATTATTTATAGGTCTGTCACAAGTTTAAATGAACACATTTTAAAAGGAAAAAAAGGTCTAGAAATAACAATATAAACTTCAACTTTAAAACACTAGGAAAAAAAGAGCAAATTAAACCCAAAATAAGTAGAAGGAACACACACACACACACACACACACACACACACACACACAGTGGTACTGAGAATTTAACCCCAGGAGCCATTCTACCACTGAGCTACATCCCCAGTTCTTTTTATTTTTCATCTTGAAACAGTGTCTTGCTAAGTTACCAAATGTTGATCTCGAACCTGTGATCCTCCTATTTCAGCTTCCCAAATACTGCAATTACAGGCTTGCGCCACCTCGCCAAGCTAGATAAGATATATTTTTTTAAAGTGAATTGAACAAAGTGGAAATGGACAAACAAATCTGGTTCTTTATAGACATTAGTAAAACTGATAAACCTTTGGAAAGACTTATCAAAAAAACAAATGAAAACCCAAAATATTCATATGAAAAAAATTTAAAAAGTAGACAACACTACATATCCTCAAACTTTTACTACTGAATCAAAGAGAAGTAGAAAATCTGAATAGTTTAATATCTATCAAAGAAATTGAATTAGTAATTTAAAAATCTTCCCACAAAGAAAATCACAAGAACATACAGCTTCACTAATTCTATTAAACATTTAAGGAATATATAACCCCCAACCTTACCTAAACTGTCAGAAAATAGAGTAGGTAGAAACACTTCCCATATTATTTTATGAGGCCAGAATTATCCTGATACCAAAACCTAATAAAGCTATTATGAGAAAAGGAAATTTAAGTACAATATGCTTCATGATTATAGATGTAAAAATGCTTAACAAAATATTAGTAAATTGAAGCCAGGTGTGGTGGCACAGCCTATAATCCCAGTACTTGGCAGGCTGAGACAGGAGGATCACAGGTTTGAGGACAGCCTCAGCAAGTAGTTAGACTCTCAACCTAGCAAGACCCAGTTTCAAGATAAAAATAAAATAGGGCTGGGGGTGTATCTTGGATGTAGACTGCCCTTGAGTTCAATCCCCAGTACCACACAAAAAAGTAAACTGAATATATAAATGAATAATGCATTTTGCCCAAGTAAGTGTTACTTTTAGGATGCAAGAAACAGGGTCTTGCTAGGTTGCTGAAAGTCTCGTTATGTTGCCAAGGCTACCTCAAACCTGTGACCCTCCTGTCTCAGCCTCATTAATATTGGGATTACATGTGTGCCACCATGCCTGGCTCTGGTTTAATAATTTAAAAATTTAATGTAATTTGTCACATAATTGGAATAAATCAGCAGCATGGTTTATCTCAATAGATATAGAAAGAAAAAATTTGACCAAACATAAAGTTTCAGTAAATGAGAAATAAAAGGAAATACCCTGAGCTTTATAAATAATACCTATTTTAAATGATTTTCATGCTATCTAATCAAAAAATAATTTTTCCCTAAAATTAGGATCAAAACAAGAATATATACTTTCATTACTTCTATTTAACATTGAATTAGAAGTCCTAGTCACTGCAATAAGGCAAGAAAAATAAACAGTGCATGAATTAGAAAGGAAAAAGTAAAACTGTTGTTACTGGCATACAATATGCTTGTTTACATAGCATATCCAAAGGAACTAACCAAAAAACTACTATTACTAATAATTAAATATCATAATTGCAATATAGAAGTTAATATTAAAATATTTTATTTTTATATGCTTGCAATGGAAAATAAAATATTAAAATAAAAAATTATAACAGCATCAAAAGTATTGAATACTTGGCAATAAATTTAGTGCAAGATGTGATATTAAGAGCTCTACATTTGAAATTATGTAACATTGATGGAGAAATTAAGAAAACCAAATAAATGGAGATATATACTAAGTCTATAGATTCACAACTTAATATTGTTAAGATTTTTATTCTCTTCAAATTGATCTTCTGGCTCAAAACAAGCTCAACCAAATTCCTGTTTCAAGATAGTTTTTTCCTTCCTAGAAGATATCAATATCTAAATATATATGGAAATGCAAAGAATCTAGTCAACACAAAACAATCTTGAAAAGGGAGAATAGAAAACTTCACATTATTTTCTTTGTAGAATTGATATACTTATATAAACCCAGAGTAATAAAGACTGATATCTGTGGCTTGGATGAACAAGTAGAGTCTAGAGATGGATCCATGCACAATTGATTGATTATCGATCATGGTTATTCTGAATATGAGTCCTTTGGATACCTGGCCAAAGACCCATATTCAGAATATATAAAGACCTACAAATATTGACCATAAAAAGACAACCAAATCAGTAAATGGAAATTATACTTGGACATTTACTGATTGGGTTTTACATTTTACAAAAGAAGACATAGGAATCACCAGTAATTGTGTGAAACTGTGCTCAACACCATTACTCATCATAGAAATGCAAATTAAGCCATATGATACCCACTAGTGTGGCAAAAATCAAAATGACTGACATTAACAAATGTTGGTTGGGATGTAGAACAAACTGAAATCTAATACATAGCTGGTTGGGGTGTCAAATTATACAGATGCGTTTGAGAACTGTTTGGCATTTTTAAAATAGGGTTAAGGGTCTATCTGCCGTATGGTCTAGCCATTCCATTCTAACCCAAAAATACTTGCATAAGAATGTTCATAGAAGCTCTAGTCATAATAGCCTCAAATTGGAAACAAGTGAAATGTCTGAATAGGAGAACTGATCAATAACATGTTATTATTGTCCATTGGAATACTATTTTTCAATACTGAAAGAGTGTAAGCTTATTATGTTCACAACACGGCTGAATATCAAATACATTAGGGTGATTGAAAAAATATATACTTTATGATTTAACTTATGGAAAATCAAGATCTAATGAAAGGGTTCTATTGTAATTCAAAACAGAAAGTTGTTGCCTCTCTCCAATGGATACATGAATCAAAACATCACATTACACCTCGTACATATGTACAAACATTATACATCAATTCAAAATAAATAAATATATAAGTAAGTAAGAAAGAAAGCTGTTGCCTGTGATGAGGGAACTGAGTGAAAGGGGCATAAGCGAACTCTCTGGAGTAATATAAATTATTTAAATCATGTTTTAGAGCGTTAGTGGCATCAGTGAACACAATTATCAAAATTTATCACACTGAACTATTGAGAACTAGGAATCTATTCATGTAAA
This sequence comes from Glis glis, assembly GCA_004027185.1. Lineage (NCBI taxonomy): Eukaryota > Metazoa > Chordata > Mammalia > Rodentia > Gliridae > Glis > Glis glis. Next base: position 10,228 of record PVJS01058122.1, read on the forward strand.
TTATATCTGAACTTAGTAAGTATTTGTTTGTGTCTCCTATTTGCTCTGGTACATTTGTGTTCTCAGGTGTTAATTCTTTTCACTCTTAGTCTGGTGCTTTAATTTCATGGAGTTGGTTAATTCTATTCATTTCTAGTTTGGTGCTTTAATTTCATGGAGTTGGCTTTTTTAAAATGTTTCATGATTCTAGATTGGATGTTATTTTCGTATGGGAAAGTCACTATTTGCCTGTGTGTAGGTGTGGTCCTGTTTACTATAAACGGCCTAATCATAAGGCAGTGGTGAGACTTGCTGTTGCCAAAGAGCAGGAGCTCATTTTCTCAACACTGAGACTCTTGAGACTCCCTTTCCTCCTGACACTGGAGATCCTGCACTGCCTCTGGGGTCCGTGTTCATGCCATCACTGCTGCAGCCATCCGGATATCTGTGTTCTCTCTCTCTCTCTCTCAGAGGGCAGGTAGCAGTTGGTTAGCCTGCTAACTTCTTCACACGACAAATCACTGGGATGGTTGCCTTCAGCTCTCTGAGCGTGGAGCACCTTTGACGCTCCTTATACCTTTTGTGACAGTCCTCTTCTGTGTGTATTTATTCCACCTGCTTTTCTACTTGGAGATTTCTTAAAATTGCTCACCCAAATTTGACTCCCTTAGAATTTTCCAGTGCTGTAATGAACTTACAATTTAAGAAAATGGGTGTGTGTTCTGTGGGGAATTGGATAGGGAATAGAGACAAACACTTTTGTTGCATTTGTCATCTTAATCCAATTTCCCAAGTCTCTTAATTAGCAGCTTGCTTTCTGCTTTACATACTGATGTACCTTGCAGCTCTCATTATCACCTTCCTGTGGGCCCTGTCTAATCGGCTATGGACTTGGCAGGCAGTGGCCTAGACGATGGCTATTTGTAAGGCAGATATTTCAAAAGTCCACAAATGTAGAATGAATAAGACATAGACTGGTCTCTGAGGCACAGGCACTTTTGAGGAAGTAGAAAATTAGTACAACATGCTTGCGTTGGCAAGAAACAGGATTGATGCTTTGGAATCTCCACCAGGAGATTCAACTCTATAGAATGAGCAATTGCAGGCCGAGAATGCAGGAAAGCCCTACTCCACATTGCCTGAAATCTCCCTAAGCACCTGGCCCCTGATTATTTATCATTCTAATGTTGACCTAACACTTTAGGAGGCTGTGTGTATAAATGAAGGATGTGTTTGTGCACTAAAGTCAAGTGCTATTTGCTGAGGATACTGTGACTTCCGTTTGACTTTCTTTCTGATAAAAGCAGATGGAAAGGTTTTCTTTCCTTGTTTGCTTTCACATTAAAAACAAATACTTACTGCCAAAAACAAGGATTGAAGTACTGCAGTTCCCCCTCACAGCTGTTATTGAGAGGTAGTCCAAAACTCTTCAAAGAACATTGGATAGTATAAATTTAAAGGAAGCCAGTAGTGAAAATAGCATTTGCTAGTTCCCATTTTGCCCACTGTTAACAGGTCATTTGTGAGATCTATGATTGATGTGATATGGAATTTACAAATTTATGAAGGGTACAGTGTGTGTGTGTGTGTGTGTGTGTGTGTGTGTGTGTGCGTGTGTGTGTGTGTGCGTGTGTGTGGTGATGGGGATTGAACTCA
>PVJS01058123.1:0-11864 GCA_004027185.1 Glis glis
TCTGGGTTCACGGCCAGCCTCAGCTACTTAGTGAGACCCTGTTTCAAAATAAAGAATAAAAAATAGGGCTGGGGGTGTAGCCCGAAGATAGAACGCCCCTGGGTTCAATCTCAGTACCACCAAAAAAAAAAAAAAAGAACCAATATAATCTTCCTTAATACTAAATAAAATCCAGGGTTTTTGTTTGTTTGCTGATTTGATTGTTTACGGTGCTAGGGATCCAACCAGGGCCTCAGTGCATGCTAGGCAGATACTCTACTACTGAGCTACAACCCTAGAGAAACCTGTTTTAAGATAGGTATCTTTTAAATTTTTCCTCTACAATTTCTAAAAGAAAGTTAGAAGAACACAAAAGTTTTCTATACAGATAAGTGACTAATATTATTTGGAAAAATAAGGAAGTATACATCAGTTAAAGAAAGAAAAAAAAAGCCGGGCATGGTGATGTGCGCTTGTAATCCCAGTATTTGGGAGGCTGAAACAGGAGGATCACAGGTTTGCGGCCAGCCTCAGCTACTTAGTAACTACTCTTAGTAGCTACTCTGCAACTTAGTGAGGCCCTATTTATTTCAAAATAAAGAATAAAAAATAAGGCTGGGGGTGTAGCTAGGAGGTAGAATGACCCTGGGTACTAAAAAAAAAAAAAAAACAGGACTTCAAGTCACACAATTATCAAAGCAACTTTTCTCCAACATTAACACAAGCAAACACATATATACACACACTTTATAGGGATTTTCTTTAAAATACTCCAATAAACAAGGGGTAGGAAACAGATGAAACTATTATTATAAAATGTTGATAATTATTGAAGCTGAGTAATAAGTACATAAATTTCACTAAATTCTCTTCTATGTAGATTAAGAAGTTTCCATAGCAAAGTTTCTTATTTTGACTTAGAAAAAAACTAAATAAATGAAATTAAACTATGGGACTACTGCAAAAGGATACAGACATGACTCTTGACATCATTACGAAGTCCTTTACGAACAAATTCATATGCTTCTTCTTTTTTTCCTAAACAGTTCAATGTTAATCCTTTCATAGCCAAAGTCTCTGAAAAATAATGTTAACTTCTATTTACACATGAAAGATTCAAATTATTCTCTTAGCACTATTTCAGTATTTGAGGTCTGAAGGATTACCACTGTTCCATTGCTTAATTATTCATCTTTTTAATCTCAGAATTTCTAAGAACAAAAAGTAAAACCCCTTAAGTAATTTCTCAAAAAGTAGTCCAAGTCCTTTTCTAAAATTCCTTAGGCTAGAATGGATTGCTAAATGCTTTCTTCCCTTCAGAAGACGCTCTAAAGGAGGTTGATAGTATCCTGCTGAAAAAAGTTAACAAAGCAGGCACCTGAGTCTTGCTGAATTAAATCCACTACAGGAATTTCACAACTTTCCTGAGATCAATTCTAATCAATCATCATCTATTTTACACCTCACGAAAACACCGCATTTACCTTAATATAAAGGAACAGACATAAAAGTTATCCTATTCAATATTGGAACAGATTTCATTTTGGACAATAAATTCATTTCAACTAGTTCTACTTAGGCTAATGAACATCAGTTTGCATTTCAAAAGGACAATACTGGACTACAGGAGTGACAACCCAAGAGTATGTTAGAAAGTTAATGGAAGATGGAGATGGTTTAGAATGAGATGATTCTCTGAGTAATCCACAACAAAGGAATTAGATAACAGTGATTTTTAAACTGATCTCTACAGACTAGTTTTCAGAAGATGGTGATTCCCCCATCTCAGGCCCCAATAACCAACATCTCTCATCTCTTTTACATATCCAACTTTTCTACAGACTCCATTTAGATAAGGGCTCCATAACTAAAAAGCCTGAAAACAGGCTTTAAATTTTTGAAATTCCATGAGATGAAGACTTCTTTTCATTTCCTTCAAAGAATCTTTTAAACATTACTAGAAAGGTGAGCAGGGTCTGCTTCTTTTCCCAAATAAAACGGTCTCAGGAATTACCTAAGGCTGATATTCAGAGACCTCAACTAGTTTTACTGTGCTATACAATTGTAATTTGTATGTCTAACCTGATCCTTTCAACAAATACTATAGGTAAAAAGTATGAAACAAATATAGACTTTTATTCACACCAGTGCTAGGAAAACAATACAATATACACAATCTAATGGTAGATCAATAGTATGATTTATACATAAAAGTCAGCAGATATATAGAAAGCATACCTATCAAAGAAAAAAAATGCATGTAGCCGAGCGTGGTGGCACACACCTGTAATTCCAGTACTTGGGAGGCTGAGACAGAAGGATCCAAGGTTTGAGACCAGCCTCAATAACTGACTAAAACTGTCAGCAACCTAGTAAAACCCTATTTCGAAACAAAAATTTTTTTAAAAGGGCTGGGGGTGGGTGTAACACAGAGGTAGAATGCCCCTGGTTCAATCCCCAGTACCACCAAAAAAAAAAAGAAAAAAATTTATGTGATTGTCTCTTCACACTACTTCTGTATTGCAAATACTGCCCTAATTCTATACACAGGAAATCAAGGAATAAATATTATGTTCTATTCAAAGTGAGAGGAAATTGGGTGTATAAAAATGGTTATACACGTAGAGCATAACTAATCTAAAAATTCGAAATCTAAAATAATCTGAAGTCCATAACTTTCAGAGTACCAATGGATTCAACATGTTCTCGAAACTTTCAGATTTTTGGATTAGAGATGTTCAACTGGTAGTCTATGCAAATATTCCAAAATCTGAAAAAGTCTGAAATCTGAAACACTTCCCGGTTTCAAGCATTTTAAATAAAGGATATTCAAGTCAGGTATGGTGGCGCACGCCTGTAATCCCAGTACTTGGGAGGCTGAGACAAGAGGATTGCAGGTTCGAAGACAGGTTCAGCAAGTAGTGAGACTCTCATCAACCTAGCAAGATCCTGTTTCCAAATAAATAAAATCGGAGCTGGGCGTGGTGGCGCATGCTTGTAGTCCCAATACTCGGGAGGCTGAGACAAGAGGATTGCAGGTTCGCGGCCAGCCTCAGCTACTTAGTGAGGCCCTCCGCAACTTAGTGCGACCCTGTTTCCAAATAAAGAATAAAAAATAGGGCTGGGGGTGGAGCTCAGAAGTAGAATGCCCCTGGGTTCAATCCCCGTACTACAAAAAAAAAAAAAAAAACCAACAACAACAAATAAATAAAATTGGGCTGGGGTATAGCTTGAAGGAAGAATGCCTCTGGGTTCAATTCCCAGTACCAAAAAGTAAGTAAGTAAGTAAATAAATAAATAGAAAATAAAGGCTATTCAACCCATGTATTACCTCAACTAGTTTTCCCAAATAGATCAACCAACCACTTCTAAAAGTAAAGATACTCTACATATACTGAAGCATAATAAAAGTAGTCTAGAATAAAACTTATGAGCATAACTATAAATGTTGAACATATATACACTCAACAGAGCTATAGGCTTTGGATTCTGGAAAGTATTCTTTCATGTTTAGGAATCTTATCTGTCTGATTTTGGATTTAGATTTCCCCAAAGAAATTTCTCAACAGATGAGACAATACCTCCATGTTCAGCAAATTTGGGGTTGGAAAGAATCATCTTGCAAAACTTGAGGCCATTTTTGTACTGCTTCTGCTCGTAACACTTCTGTAAAGAAATGTGAACAAAAGTTATTTTATAAAATAAAACAGTAAAGCACCTTTTCATTATATCATATAAATTCTAAATTCAAGATTCAAAATTAAGCCAGGCATGGTAGTGCACGCTTGTAATCCCAATAACTTGGGAGGCTGAGACAGGAGGATCACAAGAGGCCAGCCTCAACAACTCAGGAAGACCCTGTTTCAAAACAAAACAAAAAAGAGCCAGGCATGGTGGCACACGCCTGTAATCCCCGTAATTGGGAGGCTGAGACAGGAGGATTGCAGGTTCACAGCCAGCCTCAGCAACTCAGTGAAGCCTTCCACAACTTAGTGAGACCCTGCTTAAAAAAAAATAAAATAGGGAAGGGGTGTAGCTCGGAGATAGAATACCCCTGGGTTCAACCCCCAGCAGCAAAAAAAAAAAAAAGGGTGGGGATGGGGGTGTAGCTCAAAGATAGCATGCCCCTGGGTCCAATCCCCAGTACCACCAAAAAAAAAAAAAAAATCTAAAACATGATAGAAAGGTTTTTAATCAATTTACATCCCTTATAACATGAAGTATATTTTTGTTGCCTACTCCTTGCCAAACATTGTGTGTGTGTTAGTTACTAGGAATTGAACCCAGGGGCATTCTACCTCTGAGCTACACCCCCAGCCCCATTTTATTTTTTTTATTTTGAAACAGGGTCTCACTAAGTTGCAGAAGGCCTCACTAAATTGCTGAGGCTGACTGTGAACCTATAATCCTAGTACTTGGGAGGCTGAGACAGAAGGATTGTAGGTTCAAGGATAGCCTTAGCAACTTAGCAAGACCCTCAGCAACTTAGCAAGACCCTATTTCGAAAACTAAAAAATAAAATGGCTAAGGGTGTAGCTCAAAGGTGGAACTCCCCTGGGTTTAATCCCCAACACACACACACAAAAAAAGACATTTAATAAACGGGGAGTTTCATGGTCAACCAATACTGCCACAGAATTTAATTGAAAATTAAAAGCAGAAACGTGTAGTAACAGAAAAATACTAGAAACTCATTAAAAGCTTTTGTTATTATAAGAATGAAACCAAGGGTCCATGTACTGGGATTAAAAGTGTGCGCCACCATACCTGGCTTCTTTTTTGTTTCTACTTAGCTCTTATAACAATTCCTTAAGGAAACTGAAACATAGAGGTCAAAAAACTTATTTAAAGTGGCTCAGCATAGCTGCAAGCTCAGGCCTAGCTCCAAAGACCATCACTAGTCTAACACAAGCTTAAGCAACACCTTTATTCCTAAATGCCACCAGCCCAGCTGAGTGACTGATGCATGTCCTTGACAGGCATTAATCAGGAGAATATCTTGTCGGGAGCCATTCACTTCTCTGAGTTGCATAAACAGCCTGCCAAGGCAAGGATTTTGCCAAGTGTTGCCAATTTTGTTGATTGTGGCTGTAACAACAGAGGGAGGCTCGCAGAGGAGTGAGTTGACCACTCCTTGACCCAGGAAGGAGGAGGGGTGCTGCGTGAGAGCACGATGTTTGTCTGCTTGTTGGTATCAATATTATATACATCTGGTGCTATGTTGTTAAGGTTGGCATTGTGTACATCTGATGCTCTGAAAGTGTATATAAGGTCCAAGCAAAATAAAGACGCTGCGGCAGTTTTGACTGACCGTCCTCCCGCAAACACGGCAGCATAGACTGACCGTCCTCCGGATAAGGCTCCAGTATTGACTGAGAGTCCTCCCGAAAAGGCTGCGGTATTGACTGCAGTCCCCGTAGCTATCTCTAGTCTTTCCTCTCTCGTCTCTTGTCTTTATGCTACTCCTTGTCTCTCTCCCCCTTTTCTCTCAATCCTCCCTCCCCGTTTCAGGAACAGTTTGAACCCTTCGACTCTGCCGGTGGGCTCCGGCAATATCTCATCTCTTTCCACTCTCCCTCACTTATGTTGCTCAGTAAGACTGGGTTTTCCATCACTCAACATGCCAAGCTTATTCCCCGCTTAGGGATTCTACACTGTGTTCCTTCCACCTGAAAGGTTCTTCCCCGGATATCCCCAAGGCTGATTTCCCAGTATCCAAGTCTCAAAAATCACTTACATGAACATGCTATCTAATTCTGTCAGCCTCCTACCCTTCCCCTACATATCTTCTCATAAAATCATATTACTCGATTTTGACACAGTGCAATCATTCTCTGAAATTCTTATTTATTCGATTATTTACTCAGTACCTGTCTTCCCCACGTTACATAAGCACCAGGAGACCAGTGGTCGTGTCTAGTAAAAACACCAGCGCATCCCCATGGCTTAGACAAACAGAAACTGTTCAATAAATACTGCCTCCTAAAGCCAAAGAAAAATGGCACCAACAATGGATAAGGACATGATTAATCATTGCAGCAAGGGTCCAATGTAGGAGGAAAATTATAAAAGTCATCATAGAAAAAACGTTTAAATTGAGTTTGTGAGTGCCTGAGGAAGGGATCTAGATGGCTGGAAGACAACGACAGAAAAGAAACTAAATTTTCAACCATGTGAATATATTACATATTATAGAACTATTCTTTTAAAAAAATCAGAGTGGCAGATGTGTTGGCACACACCAGTAATCCTAGTACTTAGGAGGCTGAGACAGGAGGATCACAGGGTCAAGGACAGCCTCAGCAACATAGTAAGATCCTGTTTCATAACAAAAAAATAAAAAGGGCTAGGGGCATAACTCAGAATGCCCCTGGGTTTAATCCCCAGTACCAAAAAAAAAAAAAAAAAAAAAATCAGAATGCTAGGCATGGTGGCACATGCCTATAATCCTAATACTTGGGAGGCTGAGACAGAAGGATGGAAAAGTTCAAGGCTGGTGGCCGGTGTGCAGTAACTTACCAAGACCCTGCTTCAAAAAATAAAATATAAAATAAAATAAAATGGGCTGAGGGTGTAGCTCAGTAGTAGAATGTGCTGGGGTTCAATCCCCAATACCACACACACACACACACACACACACACACACACACACAAACCAACTATAGGAGTTCACCTGACAAATGACATGAACAGAAAAAAAATGGCAGAAGGAACTACTGGAGGAGAAGGGGAAAAAAAACTATTTCAGACTTACCAACTTTTTTTTTTTTTTTGCGGTACTGGGGATGGAATCCAGGGGCCTTCTACCTCTGAACTATACCCCCAGACCTATTTTATTTATTTGGAAACAGGGTCTCCCTAAGTTACTTAGAGCCTCACTAAGTTGCTGAGGCTGGCTTCGAACCTGTGATCCTCTTGTCTCAGCCTCCCAAGTACTGGGATTACAAGCGTGTGACACCATGCCCGGCTTTCGGACTTACCAACTATTAAGTAATGGTTCTACCCTGTATGGGGAAGAAGGGATCCAGGGGAAAGCCCACCAAGTGCTGGGTGCATGCATGTCACTATCACTATGAACTGCCTTCTGATGTGAGACTATAATGCACCAATAAAATTATTTTTAAAAAAGTAATGGTTCTATTTGAAGCTATGTTTCAGGCATGATTCTCTTAAAATCTTTAAGTTCCAGGAAAGCTTATGAGATGCATGCTATCTTCATTTTAGATGGATAATCTGAAACACAGTTACTGAATTTACACAGCTAGAAAGGCTCCAGAGTCCAAGTACTCAGGTAAAGAAAGTCGTAACCTCAGAAAGGAACTATAACATACTTAACAGAAAAGATTCTAGTCTCAACTTTACTACTAACCAGACTCAGAACCTTAGCCCCTTCAGTCATTTACTATTCCTAAGTTTCATTTGTCTTATTCATAAAAGAGGGCATGGAGTAGCTCCAAAGTTAAAAAATGTAATGCTGCCGGGTGTGGTGGGGCATGCTTGAGACAGGAGGATCCGGGTTCAATCCCCAGTACCGCAAAAAAAAAAAAGTAATGCTAACAGCCAACCTGGGAATAAGACAGATATATGCCAAGCAGAACATGTACTGAGGATTACAGGCCTGTGCCACCACACCTGGCTAAAAAATAGCTTTTATAGACTTTTGTTTCCCATGGAATTTGTTATAGCAAAATTGTACCCACACTTATTGGAACTGTAAGATAATCAGTCATTCTCTTTTGCAGTGTCTTCAATTCATGCAACTTTATTATAATAAACATTATAAAGCTGAGCGTGGTGGCGCACACTTGTAATCCGAGTGCTTGGGAGGCTGAGACAGGAGGATTGCAGGTTCAAGGACAGTCTCGGCAAGAAGTGAGATTCTCAGCAACCTAGTGAGACCCTGTTTCTTTTTCTTTCTTTTTTTTTTTTGTGTGTGTGGTACTGGGGATTGAACCTAGAGGCAGTCTACCTCCGAGCTACACCCCCAACCCTATTTTATTGTTTATTTTGAAACAGGGTCTTGCTAGGTTGATGAGAGTCTCACTACTTGCTGAGGGATTACAGGCACCAAGCTGTGAGACCCTGTTCCAAAACAAAAATAAGCCAGGAGTGGTGGTGCACACCTGTAATCCCAGTACTTGGGAGGCTGAGACAGGAGGATCACAGGTTTGAGGACAGTCTCATCAAGTAGTGAGACTCTCATCAACCTAGCCCTGTTTCAAACTAAAAACAAAATTTGGCTAGGGGTGTAGCTTGGAGGTAGAAGGCCCCAGGGTTCAATCCCCAGTACCACAGTTAATAAACACACAAACATTATATAACCAGATAAGAAAATGTTAAGCCTGGCTTGGTGGCGCATGTTTGTAATCCCAGTACTTGAGAGGCTGAGACAGGAGGATCACACAGCTACTTAGTGAGACCCTCCGCAACTTAGTGAGACCCTGTTTCAAAATAAAGAATAATTAAAAAAAAATAGGGCTGGGGGTGTAGCTCAGAGGCAGAATGCCCTGGGTTTAATACCCAGTACTGGGGGGGGGGGGGAAGAAAATGGTTAGCATTTTCCAATTTATTTGGGGATAAAGTTATTTCAGCAGCATCTTTTAACTTTTTTGTAACCTAAATACAATATATCATGTAACTTTATACTGCTGATACATGATTTGAACTAGAAAATGCCCATATCCAGAGAAAAGTGTTATCCTCTTTTAGATTTACAGATGATTTCTCATTAATGTTTCAGATTTCCTGGACAAAGGATTTTAAAAACCTGAACGGTGCCAAAAATTTTTTTTTCATTTCTTCAAGTCCATACTATGTAAAATACAAGGGTATGAGAAAAAACTGAAAGCAAGAAACCCATAGGAAGCCCAATGAAGCAATCTGTGAAGTCGCTTTATTAGTGTTTTTATGTTTTTACATTTGTCTCAACACTATGCACCATATAAAGATTTAAATTTTTCATTCCATCTACTAAGTATCATTTTAACATTCTAAATTCTAAACATGAAGTTTCTGTTGGCTTGAAACAGAACAGCTACTAGAACATTTATCAACTTAAAACTTCTATAATTAGTACTTTATTTATAGTAAAGTCAAGCAACAGCGAATCGCTATACAGCCAATACAAGCTCTCAATACAAATTCACCCTTTAAATATCTAAAGGCTTATTAAACCGGGCATGGTGGCGCACGCTTGTAATCCCAGTACTTGGGAGGCTGAGGCAGGAGGATCCCAGGTTCACGGCCAGCCTCTGCAACTTAGTGAGGATCTCTGCAATTTAATGAGACCCTGTTTCAAAATAAAAATAAAATAGGGCTGGGGGTGTAGTACAGAGGTAGAACGCCCCTGGGTTCAATGCCCAGCACCAAAAAAGAAAAAAAAATCTAAACGCTTGCTCTGCAACTACACACTTGTTTTCGGATAAACAGACTAGAAAAGACAGCTATCTATTAACAGCATTAGTTTAAAATATTTGGTCCCTAGTGTGTGTTGAGAAAAAGGCATGTCGCCTCTCCTTTCTGGAAGGACGCAACCTGCAAAACCACAAAAGGGTCAGGGACGCTGGCACACAACCCAAAGAAAACCCCTCTCGGCTCAGCAGCGATCACCATTTACCGGGCCATTATTCAGGTTTCTGCTCGGAAACAAAATAAATGCTGTCCTCAACTGCAAAACCAGTCATTGTGCACTGCTTTAATTACTCGTGCAAGTTAAAAGCAAAAGAGCTGCTGGAGTTTATGACAACTTAGAATTGCAATTCAAGTCACCTATTTACTTCTCAACGAGGGTACAAATGCGGCACTTTACCGCGCACTCTCTGCAAGGCTTGGCTTCCTAGGGCGACCCGCTTGCTTTTCCCGTGACTGTACAAATCCCGCCCCACCCCGCCCGGCGGACGGCGCCCGCTTTGACAGGTATCGGCGTGCTCCCGGGAACTCCCCTGAACCGAGACTCGCCAGGGGACGGAATGGGACGACTCGGGCGCCGCCGAGGGCGCGGAGCCACTGCGGCCGCGGCGCCCCGGCCCGGGAATGGGAAGCGCGGCGGGGGCGCGGCCGCGGAGGGAGAGCAGGTCGGTCCTCAGCCGCGGGACGGGGCGCTCGGGCCCCGCGACACGGAGCTGAGCGGAGCGGAGGCCGAGCCCGGCCCGGCCCGCGCCGCCGCCGCCGCCGCGCGGCCCCGGGGCCCGGCGCTCACCAAGATGCGTTTGAAGAGGTTGCTCTCCTTGGGCGGCAGCTGCACGCTGGGCATCGCGGTGGCGGGAGGTCCGGCGCCCGGCGTCCGCTTCGCGGGGTGGGCGCGAGGGCCAGCCGCTGCCGCAGTCGGGCCGCGGGCGCCGCGTTACTTCAAGGGCCTAGACTTGGAGCCGGGCGGCCAGGCCAGGGCTGTTCGGCCAGCTGGCGACGGAAGGGCTCCGCACGGGACACGCTTCGCTCGCCAGGGCCACTTTCTGAAAAGCAGCGCGCGCTGCAAGATGGCAGCCAGGCCGCCCCCCGGAGCCCGGCGCGGGGCGCATGCGCGGGCGGCCCCGAGCGCAGGGGAGGGGCGTGGCCTGGAGGGGCGTGGCCGGGGAGGGGCGTGGCCGGGAGCCGCTCCCGTCACCTGGACCTCCGCGCCTGGGGATGCTTGGTGGTCCATACACCCTAAGACGCTGACTCGTATTGCGCTCTGGTTGTTAGGCTTCTGGCCCAAGATAAAGTGAGTTATTTCCGAGTCAGGTTTTTTTGCATTTCTCCAACCTCAGCAACTTAAACCATGCTCTATACAAAGTAGATTCTGCATGTAGGACAAATTGGTTTTCCTTCCTTTTCCCGCCTGATTCAGACTCTAAGAAAAGTTTGCACTCTTCATTGCAGACCAAGGAAATATTCACAACCTAAGTGCGGACACCGGGCAGGCCTTGAAATGAACTACCTGATATGAAAGCTCCTTTTGAAAGGAAGGTCAGAAAAATATTCCCAGCTGTTTAGAGCACCTAAATTCAGTGGGAATTATAGTGGTTTTATGGGGCCACCTATCCTCTAAGTCTACCTCCTCTTTCTCCTCAGATGGTTCCCCTTCATACAAATCATGTAATAATGGGAGAAACCGCCAGGCGTGGTGGAGCACACCTATAATCCCAGTACTTGGGAGGCTGACACAGGAGGATGAGGATCGTAGGTTTGAGGACAGCCTCAGCAAGTAGTGAGACTCTCATCAACCTAGTGACACCCTGTTTCAAAATAAAAAAAATAAAAAATAGTGCTGGGAGTGTAACTCAGAGGTAGACTCCTACTCAGAGGTAGCCTGAGTTCAATCCCCAGTACCAATAAAAATAAAAATTTAAAAAATAATGGGAGAAACAAGATTCAAACCCAGGATCTTCCAACTCATGGACCATTTTCTACAATAAATAAAAGGCAACATAGTGATAGTGTTTGTGTCTAGGAAAATATGTGCATGAATAACCACACATATTATGTTGGTTTAGCATTAAGGTGTATGTAAACATTAGGTGCATAAATCTATACATACTCTGAGCAGGGTGTGGTGGTGCACGCCTGTAATCCCAGTACTTGGGAAGCTGAGACAGGAGGATCGCAGGTTCGGTTCGAGGACAGCCTCAGCAAATAGTGAGACTCATCAACCTAGTAAGACTCTTTCAAAATAAAAATAAAATAGGGCTGGGGGTGTAACTCAGACGTAGAATGCCCCTGGATTCAATCCCCAGTACCACAATCAATCAATCAATCAATAGATAAATAAATTGGCTGAGGGTGTAGCTCAGAGGAAGAACACCCCTGGGTTCAACCTCCCATACCACAAATATATATATATATTTTTTTTCTGGATCTTAATTTGTGTGTATTTATGAAACTTTAGGGTAAATGCTTTTTTTTTTTTT